>JASVEL010000294.1:0-27422 GCA_032618575.1 Nicotiana noctiflora | reverse complement strand
TCGTATTAATCAAGTTGCTGAAAACTAGTTTTCCTTATAAACTATTTAAAAATAAGAAATGCTCGTTAATTTTTGCGAGCAAATACAAATATGGATATAGATAGATTTTAGAAAATTAATTTGTCTCATATTTTGCATTTCACATCACTTTTGAAAGGAATGGACGTAACAGGTTTTAGTAGAAAACGTAAAGGGAAGAAAGAGCATTAAATTTAATCTGTCAAAAAAGTCCGTTGATTTAACATGATACAGAGCTTTACTTAAATCATATTCATGTTACTAATTTAAAAGGCCTTAAATTTTCGAGTTAATTAGTTTTGTAACCCTTTTGCCTCAGGTTATAAATAAAATTATTTCATTAGGGCTAAAAATAACTATTTGCAAACTTGGTAGCAGTTTTATCTGGAGAAAGAAGGAAGTAGTAGGGGGAGAAATATTCAACAAAAAAATAAAGAATCCTTGGGAGAGTTCTTACCTCTCGAATGTCTAGAAATTTTATGTCTCGCAATCTTAGTAATATGTATTTTGGTTATGTGTCACTAGTATTGATTTCAATCATCTTCTATTCAGTGTAGAACGTTGTATGCTATAATTTAGGAGTTATCAGTGTTGGAGTGGTTATTGTATTTTTCAGTGCAATACATTAGTACTTCTTCCTGTTATTTTTATTTGTGCAGTAAATTTCTATCAATTTGGTATCAGAGCAATGATGTTCGGGGTATGCTAAGGAGTAAAATGGAGGGACGAGTTGAGCAAGCGAAAACTATTTTGACTGGGGTAAGAGAATATGTTAGAAGGCCAGAAGGACAGTTCCAAGAAATGAGAGAGTCTCTCGCGAGAATTGAAGCACAAAGGAGAACTGTGATTGTAGAAGCATCTCCTTCTCAAACTAGAACTTTGGGAAACCAAGAAGATGGAAGTAATGTTAACTTGGCTGGAGAAAAAGTTGGGAAGAAATTTCGGAAACTACAACTACCCGTTTTCGAAGGAGAGGACCCTATGGGATGGATTTTTAGAGTGAAACAATACTTTGCAATGAATGAAGTTTCTGAAACAGTAAGATTGCAGGCAGCCGGTGTTTGTTTAGAAGGAAAAGCTTTAAATTGGTATTAGTGATTAGAGTTTAGACAACTAATTTCAACCTTAGAAGACTTCAAATGAGCGTTGCACAACCGATTTTATCATCCTCAAAAGAGCAACCAGTATGATGTCTTAATGGGGCTAAAGAAGAACACCACTGTTTAGCATTTCGTGAAGAATTTGAGAAGGTGATAGGTTCTATGTGTGTCACGGCCCGGATTTTCTACCCTTGGGAGTCGTGATGGCACCTACTCGTGGAAGCTAGGCAAACCAAATATTATAAAATTATTATCCCTCTTAATAAACAAGTTCAACATTTTAAAATAATAAGTGATTAAATAGCGAAATCAATTAAATAATCGAAAATACGAAAGTCGAAACTTAATAATTCAACCACACTGCTACATAATCCGAAGTACAATACTACCCAGAATTTGGTGTCACAAGTCACGGACTATCTAAGAATTCTACAAATAAGGTCTGAATGGAAATACATAGATCTGTCTCTGAATAAGTAAAAATAGATAGAGAAATGATAGAGGAGACGCCAAGGCCCGCGAATGTCTGAAAGACTACCTCGGGTCGCCTAAATGGCTGAAGACAACACCCTCACTGCGGTCCAAATACTTCGATATCAGTATCTACATACAGTGCAGAGTGTAGTATCAGTACAATCGATCTCATATGCTCGTAAGTGTCTAGCCTAACCTCGACTAAGTAGTGATGAGGCAAGGACTAGACTACCAAATAAACACGTGTAGTTAAATTATATACAACAGAAATAAAAGCAAATAATTGCAACTAAAGTTGGGCGGGGGAAACATGCTGTGGAGAGTAACATGTAACAACAGAATAACAGTAGAAAAATGTAAAGAACGTCATAAATCAAATACCAGCAAAAAGATAAGGAAACAAGTACACATGTAATACAGTTGCAGGCGTGCAATCGGATCCCATTTCACATAATACCGTTGCAGGCGTGCAACCCTTTCCCATTTCATATAGTACCATTGCAGGCATGTAACCCGCTCCCATTTCATATGGTACTGTTGTCGGCGTACAACCCGCTCCCATTTCATATAGTATCATTGCAGGCATGCAACCCACTCCCTTTTCATTTATTAACACCAATCATAAGAGAATACCGGCAAGGGAACAATAATATAACAACATCCCGACGTGAGAACAATAATATAACAACAACATACCGGCAAGGAAATAATAGTATAACAATAATATCCCAAAGGGAACAATAATATCACAACAACATCTCGGTAAGGGAACAATAATATGATAACAACATCCCGAAAAGGAAACGATAATGATAATCCTCATATGAAGCAGAAATAAACCACAACGGAGTTACAACAATTGCAATACAAGACTCACGGACATGCTTGACACCAACATATAGATACTCATCACCATGCCTATACGTAGTACTCCACAATTAACGCATACAAAATAAGACGCAACTCCTAATCCCTCAAGATAAGGTTAGGCCAAACACTAACCTAAGGTTAGGCCAAACACTAACCTCAAACTTTTACGGCCAACTCAAACTCGAACACAGTTTTTCCTTTAGAATCTGCCTCCAATACACTCGAGTCTAACCATAATTAACTTAATATCATTAACTAATCTAAAAGAACTATATTTACTAAAAATTATAACATTTCCTAAACTTTCTCAAAAAAGGTTTAACCCCGATCTCGGGCCCGCTTGGTCCAAACTCGGGGTTCAAACCAAATTATCCATTCCCCCACAAGTCCAAATATGCAATTTATTTCGAAATCTGACCCCAAAATGAGGTCTAAATCCCAATTATTCAAAAAAGCTCTAGCTCTACCCAAATTTCTAATTTTTTCCATGAAAACCCTTGATTTTTTATTTAAAAGTATTGAAAAATATTGGGTAATTAAAAGAACAAAGTTTAGAATTGATTCCAACACTTTGAGGATGAACCTTGATGAGAAAATCATCCTAAGGGTTGTGGTCTTCCAAAAATTGTGAAAGAAATGGCTATGTCCGTGTTTTAAAATGTTGGAATACAACCGGGCAATCCTTCTATGTGTTCGCATGGGTCTGTACGCATTTGCATAGGGTCAGGCCTAATCGTCCTTCGCGATCGCGTAGAGAGGGATGCGTTCGCATAGGGTATTTGGGCTTCCCTCCCCAGGCCCAGTTTAATCTAGTGCGTTTGTGAGGGAATCCATGTGTTCGCATAGAACAACTGGTGACCCCGGAATGTTACACTATGTGATCTTGAAAGGTTCTATGCGATCACATAACACTAATCCTATGCACACCAGCAACAGCAAAAACATCAAATAATTTCACGTGTAAAACATCTCGTGGCATATCTGAAACTCACCCGAGCCCTCGGGGCTTCAAACCAAATATACACGCAAGTCTAAAAATATTATACAGGACTTGCTCGTGCGATTAAATCGCCAAATTAACATCTTAAACAATGGATTTAGCATTAAAATCAAAGAAAAATTTCAAAACTTCCAAAGTATCAAATTTCACAACTACGGGTTCGAATCACGTCAAATGACTTTCGTTTCTTACCAAATTTTATAGAGCTATAATAATTATTAAAGCTATACCGGGCTTCGGAATAAAAATACGGGCATGATACTAACGATTTAAAATATTATTTCTTTTCTTTAATTCATAAACATTTCAACAAAATAATTTCTTTCAAAAATTAATTTATAAGGCTTGGGACCTCGGAATTCATTTTCGGGCATACGCCTGAGTCCAATATTTTACTATGGACCTCTCAGGATCACCGGAACACAGATTCGGATTCATTTAACCAAAATATTGATCGAAGTCAACTTAAATTAAATTTTAAAGGCCAAATTAACATTTCTGCATAAAAATGTTTCGGATATACGCCCAGACCGTGTACGTAAATTAAGGTGAGAAAAAAGGAGATTAAGGCCTCGAAACACCGAATTTACTCATAAATCAAGTGGTGACCTTTTGAGTCATCACATCCTCAACCTCTAAAATAATTGTTCATCCTCAAACGAACATAAGAAGGAAGTACCTGAGTCGGGGAAAAGATGGGGATAGTGGCCCCGCATATCAAACTAGGACTTCCAAGTCGATGCCTCAGCATGACGACCTCTCTATTGAACACAAACTGAAGGGAAACTCTTTGATCTCAACTGAAGAACCTGCCGAAATAGAATAGCTACCGGCTCCTCTTCATATGACAAGTCCTTGTCCAACTGGACAGTGCTGAAATCTAACGCATGGGATGGATCACTGCGATACTTCCGAGATATGGACACATAAAACACTAGGTGCATAGCTGATAAACTCGGCGACAATGCAAGTATGTAAGCCACCTCTCCCACTCGATCAAGAATCTAAAACGAGTCAATGAACCTAGGGCTAAGATTGCCCTTCTTTCCAAATCTCATCATGCCATTCATAGGTGACATCCGAAGCAACACTCGCTCGCCAACCATGAATGCCACATCACGAACCTTACGATTGGCATAAGTCTTTTGCCAGGACTAAGATGTACGAAGCCTATCCTGAATGATCCTGACCTCGTCCAAGGCATCCTGTACTAGATCTGTACCTAAAAATCGAGCCCCTTCCATCTCAAACCATCCAACCTGCACCGCCTACCATATAAAGCCTCATAAGGAGCCATCTAAATGTTGGACTGTTAACTGTTATCACAGGCAAACTCTGCTAAAGGCAAAAACTAATCCCATGGTCCTCCAAAGTCAAAGAAACAAGCTCAAAGCAAATTCTCCAAAATCTAAATAGTCCACTCGAACTACATGTCTGTCTGAGGATGAAATGATATGCTCAACTCAACTCGCGTCCTTAACTCATGCTGAATTGCTCTCCAAAAATGTGAGGTAAACTGCATATCTTGGTCTGAAATGATAGACACGGGCATACCATAAAGACAAAAAATCTCCCAAATATAGATCTCAGCTAACCTCTTAGAAGAATAGGTGACTGCCATAGGAATGAAATGTGTTGTCTTGGTCAGCCTATCAACAATAACTCATATTGCATCGAACTTCCTTTAAGTCTGTGGGAGTCCAACAACGAAGTCCATAGTGATACTCTACCACTTCCACTCAGGAATCTCGATCTTCTGGAACAACGTACTTAACCCGATGACAATTCAAACACTGGGTCACATATGCAACAATATCCTTCTTCATTATCCTCCACCATTAATGTTGCTGCAAATCCTAATACATCTTAGTGGTGCTCGGATGAATAGAGTATCGGGAACTATAGGCCTCCTCTAAAATCAACTCTCGAAGCCCATCCATATTAGGCACACAAACTCGACCATGTAGCCTCAAAACTCCATCATCTCCTAATGTAACTTGCTTGGCACCACTGTGCTGCACCGTGTCTCGAAGGACATACAACAATCATACTGTCGATCTCGGATACACTCCAATAAAGAAGAATGAGTGAATGTGCAAGCTAATACACAACTAGGCTCTGAAACATCCAACCTTATGAACTGATTGGCCAAAGTCTGATAATTCAAAGCAAGAGGTCTCTCACTTATCAGAATATATGCAAGACTATTTATACTGTCTGACTTCCTACTCAAAGCATTAGCCACAACATTGGCCTTCCCCAGATGATATAAGATGGTGATATCATAGTCTTTAAATAACTCCAACCGCCTTCTCTGCCTCAAATTTAGCTCATATTACTTGAACAAATAATGTAGACTCTTGTGATCCGTGAACACCTCACATGACACACCATATAAATAGTGCCTCCAAATCTTCAACGCATGAACAATGGCTGGTAGCTCCAAATCATGAACTGGATAATTCTTCTCATGGATCTTCAACTATCGTGAAGCATATGCAATAACCTTTCCATTTTGCATCAACATCGCACCATCCCTCGGAGTTTCCATATGCCCGGGAGAAAAGAACTTGACAATAAATTTCTCGGCCAATTCATCCCATGTATAGATAGAAATGATTTGGAAATCTCTCTAACCAATCAAAGGCATTCCCCTATAGAGAGAAGGGGAATAGCCTCAACCGTAAAGCATCCTCGGAGACGTTGGTCTGTTTACTCCTTGAGCAAGTGTCAACAAACCCTTTCAAGTGCTTGTATGCATTTTGACGCCGAGACCCGATGAAGAATCCCCATGGTTCTAATAGTGTAAGCATAACATTTGTGATGTGAAAATTATTTGCCCTAATGCAGGGTAGGACTATGGCACTTGTGTATCCTTCATTCGGAAACACTCGATGTGTCGCTGCTCTTGGAGGATGTGGGGATGGAATAGGAACATTATCTTGAGGTGGGCGGACTCGTATATTTGCTTGAGGTTCATGAGAAACCTCATCAACTTGGTCATTATCGAAGTCCTCCCGCAATGGTACATTTTCAAGAGGATCATTGTTGTTGAGAGTCATTGTATCACCTATAGTTGTTTCACAAAGAGATTAGTAACCGGAAGGAAAAGAAGACAAATCACACATAAAACCAAATATATATCTAAATCTGATTTTAGCTCCCCAGACAACGGTATCAAAAATGGATGTCGCTCAAACTCACACCACTAATTGGGATTGTGAGGCAGTCGATGCAATTATAGATATCCAACACAAGTCAGGGTTGATTCCATTGAGGGATTTATGTGGAATTAGGTATATACATAGTCTAGTATATGACGTGCCCAAGATTGCACTTCCACATACTCAGTTGTTTCTTTTCTACTGCTAATTTTTATGCTAATGCTTGTAATTGAAAAGCTAAGAGATAATGTTTTTGGTATTGTTTTCTTTCAAGTTTATAAAAGATCTAGGGTCGTAATTTCTGCCTAGATGGTTACCTAACAGATTGAGATCTTTAGGGCATGTTTGGTTGATTGGGATACAATAGAGCAATCACACATGATTACCCACTCTATACCTTTCGGTATTTTGAGTGATTTTGCGTAATTTAGTTTTCTCAAGTCCAAATGGGTATTTCACAATATAAGTGATATGCTCAAGTTGGGTCTTACTATGTATAGATTCGACCCTTTAACTTGGGCTATCAATTTCTTGCGTTCACCCCAATTTCTTGTTAGCCAAGATTCCCTAGACTTAGTCCCTCTTTCTCAAGTAGAGACTAAGTTATTAAGGCATGAATCAATATTTGCAACCACTATTCTTAAATTCAAGCAAGAACAGTGCTAAATATCACTAACCCAATCACAAACAAGCCCTAAATCAAACACCCATTAGATACTCACACTAGGGTTGGGTCACAACCCTAGATAGAATTTAGCTACTTATAGAGAAAATTAATGAAACTAAACAAGAAATTAAGATAAAATCCATAATAGATGATTCTGGGAAGAAATTTAATGTTAAACTATTACAATTTTATCCAATACAGTAAAGAAAACGGCTATATATTCTCAAGTGCACCATACTTAACCTAAAAATGACAGAAATATCTATTTGTACCCAGCTAAAATTGTAGGAAAAAATTGCACATGGGGAGGTAGTGCGGCCGCAAAATAATGGTGCGGGTCCGCACTTCTTAACGGCCCAAAAATCCATCCTAAACCTCATCTTCTACAGCCGCACTATAATTGTGAGGTCCATACTTTGTAAAGGTAAACTAACAGAAGTTGCCTCATGTTCTGTAGTTGCACTCAATATTGTGTGGTCCGCATTTTTCCCTTTTAGCCTTGTTTTGGTCCTTATCCAAAATTACTCCTTCTCGAGTTGATTTCAACATTTCATAAGTTTTTGGGAATACCTTTAAGCAATTTTGAGCTAAAATGAGAGTAACAGAGTGCAAATAAGTAGTCAAAAGCCCTACTTATCAACTTTCTCAAACTTAAGCTTTTGTATGACCTCAAGCAAATAAGGTAGTTCCCACATCCACAATAAACGGGCTATTTCAGCTGGGCTAAGGTGAATCAAACACTCATCAATTGGGACAAATAATTACCCATAATATGTATGAATTATCAACAATGCAATAATTTGACTTCTTCAGTACAATAGTTCTAATGTGACACTAGAGCATCAAGAGTTGATTTATTCATCAAGGAAGATCTCTCTATCGTGTAGGTCATTGTGGATCCCAAACCCCACCTCCTCTAATCTATGTCATCTCTCTCAAAAGAATCTCACAAGTACGACTCTTAGTACCATATGTTTTACCCTCATGTAAATCACCACTAATATAATCTCACTCAACTTGAAATCATGTAGGGATTTTGGGGAATGTAATGAAGACTTTTGGACCAAGGTAGGACTTGTTGGAATAGAATGGGTTCATCTTTTCTTAAGCACTCTATTTTCTCTTTTTGGCTCATATGTTGTTAACTCTTTGAGCCATTTTGTTTTTTCTTGGGGGAACTAGAGAGACATAATGTCACTCTTTCTTGGTCATATATTCATTTTCTCCTTATCTAATTATTCCATGCTTTTTATTCATGTTTTTCTTTGAAACCCTTCAACTCTTTATGTTATTCACTTTCTTTTTGGTATTTTCCTTTTTGGTTCTTTCTTTCTTTTCTTTTCTTTGCCTTCCCTTTTCTTCATTTATTTCTCCTTCTTTGTACCTTTATACAATTTCAAACTCCCCGTCTCTCCTCCAAACTTATGTTTTATCCAATCATTTCTCAAGAATGCTAAGGAAAGATCGGGTGCTAAGAGAGGGTCATTACAAAATGGGTAAAGGCTTGTAACATTGTTATTGAATGAAAAAAGGGCTTAAGCCCAAATGGATTGACTAGGCATATCACGTTGGTAGGCTATAGAAGATTTTTTATATCAAATTTAGATCAAGGATAGCCTACAACCATTTATCAAGCCAAGCTACACTTAGAATTATTCCTAGAAAAACATTCATGGCAAGCTCTAGACTATTAGCACGGGTACTTGGACTTGCAACTAAATATCTTACCTCTCACACTGTTGGATTGCTAAAGAGAACACAGTCGAAGTCCCACAACAACCATAGTTAAGATTGAGAATCACAAATGGCTAGGCTGAAACACATGATGACTGCTAAAGTCAATACAAGAGTCAAAAGGTCACAACTAGAGTTTTTTTCTGCCAACAAATTGTTTTAAACCAAAAGGTCGTACGTAAATGTGATGGTACCAAGTGAATCATGCTTGAGACCCTTTTATTCATTACTACTATTTTTTCCTAAATAAAAAAAAATGGACTCAATCCCTTAAGAAGGTTGTCACGCCATCCATCGTTGGGATGAGCCACCCGGTTCACACAAAACCCACCTTTCGAAAGAACCATGTCATAAAGAAAACAAAGGATTATTGTTCACTCAAATATAAAAAGAAGATACTAAAGTAAATAAGAAGTTATACTACTATGAAAAACAAACTAAAGAATCTATGAAATAAACTACGGAAAGTAAGCAAATGAATATATATATATATATATATATATATATATTGAAAAGGGAGGAATATATACATAACCAAAGACAAAATAAAAAAATGAAAAAGAGTATTAGAGTTATTACATGCCGATGTAAATGTCAAATAAATCAAAATAGACCAACTCCATGAATAAGAATAAGCATTGTCCTCAATACTTAACAAAAGTCAAAATAAGGAATGGTAGAGATTAAGAGAACTCCCTATGTTGTCTCAGTGTTCATGGCAACATCAACACCGTCTGGATCCTCCAACTGGATCCCATCATCACCTGGCTGAGGGACAATGTGGTTCGTGAACATCTAGAGCATCTTCTCAGCGATGTGGGCAGCAAGGTCTGGCTCTTCAGACTGTCATGTTGTTGTCTCTTATGCCTCAGATACTGATGGAATTATTGGTGTTGTTGGTGCCACTGGTGATTTCTCCATCATAACTTCAAGTGGAATATCCTTTATTGAAGCAATCTTGGCCACCTCTTTTCTGAATTCATCTACTAACTTCGTCAAAACCTGATATCTCTGCATCTTTTTCAGCTTGTTGGACAAGTTTTGAAGATTGACAAATGAATATCAGGAGAAGGACATGGTCCATCATGAGAAACACAGTTAGTCATAACAACCACACATGGAAGGCACGTGAGAAAGATATGTACTGAGGCGTATGCAACAAATATCTTCTGAACATGATCGAAAAGGTTGCATTGAGTTCCAAGGAGAACAATCTTCTTAAGATAAGAGAACACAATCCTAAGCCATGATAAGGATGAGAGTTTGTAGTAGTTAAGGACTGAAATCGACAGAGTCTTGACCAAACTCTAACTGCTAGTCTATTTAAGTAACTAAGTTGTTCTCTTTTACAGGTAATGCACATAAGCAAAAGTAAAGCATATTTGAGAGCAAAAAGGAATCAAGTCTGTTTTACAAGAAATATATGTGAGATACAAGTGTGCACATCTGAAGCTACATGAACTAAGATAGAAGAACCAGTTTCATCATTGTGCTTATTCAAAGTTTAGTTCAATTGTAGTAGGTTTTCATATTGTACCTTTCAGCTTTTATAGAAGCAATTGCATTAGGTGCATAGAGTATTCAAGTTAGAGTTAACTTGAAAGTGTCGCAACAGTTGAGGCTGTGTGCCACACTGGGATTAGAGTTAATCCTTAGATTTACAAAGAGTCTTTTTAAATGAGTTGTTGGCTCAGTGATTTTAGTAGAGTTTGGAAAAATCCTTCTGAGTAGTAGGTCGTAGTTTTTTCACCTTTTGAGCCAGGTGTTTTCCACGTAAAATATCTTTGTACTTTACTTTCATCATTTATTATTCCGCAAACTGCTGTAGTTAGAACACTTAGAAGAACTAGGTTCTTTTAGTGCAAAAATTAGGTACCACACAAATCACCCCCCTCTTGTGTGGTATTGACGTTTAGAACATCAATTGGTATCAAAGCGAGTTATCCTTGAAGAGGTTAACACCTTAGGAAAGATCAACATGAGTGCTCCACTTGGGAACTGGGAAGGGCAATCCACTGCTAGGCCTCCTCTCTTCAATGGCCTCTACTACTCCTGGTGGAAAAATAGAATGAGAGACCATATCGTGGGAGAAGATTATGAGCTTTGGGATATCATCATTGATGGTCCTTTAGCTACAACCAAGAAGAATGCTGAAGGAGTAGATGTTCCAAAGGAAAGAGTAGATTGTATTGCTGAGTATCTAAGAAAATGGGAGAAAAATGCAAAAGCCAAGAAATGGTTGGTTTGTGGACTGGGTCAAGATGAGTACAGCATGATTCAAGGTTGTGCTATTACCAAGGAGATGTGGGACACTCTACAAGTGGCTAATGAAGTAACATCTCAGGTAAAGAGGTCAAGAGGAACTCTACTGTATTCTTAATATGAAAACTTTACCATGAAAGAAGGAGAAACTATCCAAGAAATGTATACCGGTCCACTACACTGACAAATGAACTTGGGTCACTTGGAAGGATTATCCTGGAAGAAGACAAGGTGGAGAAAATCCTAACTAGGGTTCTGCCAATCTCCTAGGAAAGCAAAATCACTAATATTTAGGAATCAAAGAACATTGCTACTCTAAAGTTAGATGAACTAATTGGAAACCTCACTGCCTATGAACTAAGAAGGAAAACAATGAAAATGGATTCTCCAAAGAAAGAAAGAAGTTTGGCTCTTAGAATTTCAGAAGGATTAGATCTTGAAGATGATGAGATGGCTATGATAACCAGAGATTTCAAGAAATTCCATATGAGAGGAAAAGGTACTTCAAAAGGAACAAAATTTAGCAAATCCAGAGCTCCAGAGAAACAAACCAATAAAGGTTGTTACAAGTGTGGGAAGACTGATCACCACATCAGAAATTGTCCACAATGAGAGATTGAATGGAAGAAATAAAGATATGAAAGAAGAAACAGGTTCAACCAAAAAAGGAATAAGGGGTCAACTAAAGCCATGGTTGCTGCATGGGGAGAAATGTCATATGAGGACTCAGAAAATGAAGCTGAAGATGAGCAAGCTCTTATGGCCATCGGAGAATCAGAAGATGAACAGGAGGTAAGTATCATATACCTTAAAGAAAAGATAAAAATTTTATCCAAAGAAAAACTGGTTGATTTGCTAATGGACTTCATAGATGAGTCAGAAATATTAAACAGTGAGAAAGATGTTATGTCTAAAGAATGTGTTATCCTAGAAGAAAAATGTAAAAGACTTAAGTCTAGGGCTGATAAGAGTGACAACATAAGTACTGAGTTGAAGAACCAGGTTCATCAACTTGAAAATAAGAATCTAGAACTCATATCTGAAAACATTAAACTAAAATTAGGGACAGGTAAGAAAAAGGTTGATCAATCATCTCTCATCTTATAAGAAAATATAAGAAAAGTGAAAGATGAAATGTACAAGAAAGATGAGTTGATTAAAGTCTTAAAAGAAGATTTAGGAAAGGTAAAGGATGAATTAGACAGAACATGCAAATGGAATAAGGCTTCTTATGCACTCTCTTGGCTACAAGAACATCATAGTAGCAATAAGAGAGGACTTGGATTTGGGACTCAAGCTTCAAAATGGGATCGCAAAAACAACTATCTCACACTTTCTGAGAATAAGATTTGCACAAAGTGTGGTAAGACTGGCCATTACAAAAACGAATGTAATGTTAGAGAAAAAACTGGTCAAAAGAACAAAGCTTTTGTCAAAGAAAAGCACAAACTGCCTAAGGGCAAAGAAAAATTTGATTTATCCTTTTGCCCATAGAAAGGGACCCAAACTAGTTTGGGTTCCTAAGACTAACCCATGATTTCTTTTGCAGGATCAAGTGAAAGGAAGTAGCCAAATATAGTACATGGATAGTGGCTGCTCAAAACATATGACTGGTAACAAGAACCAGTTCCTTTCACTTGAGAACCTAAAATGAGGTAATGTCTCCTTTGGAAATGGAAAGAAAGGTGAGATCATTGGTGTTGGAAAGGTAGGAAAAACATAATCTCATTCCATTGAGAATGTCTATTTGATAGATGGCTTAAAGTATTGCTTGATAAGTGTGTCACAACTATGTGACGAGGTAACGTTGTGGCTTTCACTTCCACAAAATGTTTTTTGATTAGCCTTACTACTGACAAGATTGTTTTGCAGGGAAGGAGAGTTAGCAATATTTACAGTGTAGATTTGTCTACTCTCTCTGAAAATGAACACACCTGCTTGAATGTGGTAATTAATGATCCCCTCCTTTGGCACAAAAGACTCAGTCATGCCAGTCTAAATCAATTAAACAAATTAGTCTCCAAGGGCTTGGTAATAGGGCTACCTAATATCAAGTTCAAGGAAGACAAGGTTTGTGAGGCATGTTCAAGGGGGAAGCAGGTAAGATCATCCTTCAAACCTAATAAAACGGTAAGTACTTCCAAGACGTTGGAACTGGTTCATATGGATCTTTGTGGTCCAACGAGAGCCATGAGCTGTGACGACCCAGCCCGTCGTCACGGGAATTATCACCCCGTTATGTTGAAATTACATGTTTCATGCTTTTATATCAGTGTTAGAGTCTATCGGGGAAGTTAGGAGTGAATTGGATTAAAAATGAGGCATATAGCCTTTTTGAAGGAAACTTGAATAAGGGAAGTCAACCCGGAGTTGACTATTTTGTTAGAGGGCTCGGAATCGGATTTTGATGATTCGGTTAGTTCCGGGAGGTGATTTGTGACTTAGGGGAGCAATCGGAATTTGATTTGGAGGTCCAGTGTAGAAATAGGCTTGAATTGGCTAAGGTTGAATTTTAGCGAAATCCGAACGGTAGGTGAGATTTTGATCCAGGAATCGGAATGGAATTCCGACAGTTGCATTAGCTCCGTTAGGTGATTTTGGATGTGCCTGCAAAATTTCAGGTCATTCGGAGGTCGTTTGGTCGGGTTTTTGGTCGAATGTCGGTTTCAGAAGTTTGAATGAAAACTTAGGCTTGGATTTGCTTGGATTCGATGTTTTCCGTGTTTGAGGCCGTGTTTTTATTATTGGAACAAGTTTGAAATGTGTTATGGAGTATGTTGGTGGTTTTCGTTGGGGTCCCGGGGGCCTCGGGTTGATTTCGGGGGTCCGAACGGACCATTTCTTGTATTTCTGAACTGCTGTTGGCTGCTGGTTTTGTTGCAGACGGATGCTCTATGCGATTTCATAGAAGGATGGAAGTGAGCCCCCGAGTTATTCTATGCGATCGCGTAATAGGGGATGCGATCGCATAGGTGTGGAACCTGGCACTCTGCGATCGCAGGACCACTTGTGCGAACGCATAGGGTAAAATGATCCGGGGTGCCTAAGAAGCTAGTGTTCTATGCGATCGCGTGGTCGGTTTGCGATCGCATAGTAGTAATTTGGAGCCTGGGTGAGATGTTCTACGCGATCGCGGAGAGGAAGTGCGATCGCATAGCCTTAATTAACTCGAGCTTTCATTTGTTCTATGCGATCACAATGATGGGATGCGATCGCATAGTGTAAACGTCTGGGCAGATTCTTTAATTACAGAAACATTTCATTATGGGTTCATTTGCAAAACCCTCCAATTTTGAAGCTTAGAGAGAGAAAGTGAAGGGAAATAGCTGGGAGATCATCGGGGTATTGTCGGAGGTAAGTTTCGTGGTTTAATTACGCACTTTTATCATGAAATCATGGTTTAGTTCGATGGAAATGGAGGATTAAAGGTGGGTTTTAGTCCTGGGCCTAAAATTGTAGAAAAATACTTATTTGAGCGGGCAAATGGAGTCCGAATTTGGTAAATTTGATATGCCTAGGCTCATATTGAGACGAGGGTTCCGAATATGTAATTTTTATAATTTTTCGAGAAGCGCACCAAAAGTCGGGTTTTGACAACTTTGTGGGTTTTTATACATTTTGGGTTATTTCGAATGAATTGCGTGAAATTAGCATATATTGATGCATTCTCTATGATTTTGAGCAGATTTGGCATCCGAGGTGATAGAGTTGCGAGGCAAGCGCAAGGCGGATTGAAGCTTCTACCGGTTCAAGGTGAGTGGTAGTAGTAAACAATGTACTGAGGGTTTGAAACCTCGTACTAGCACTTCGCAGTGCTATGTTGAGATGAGACACGCGTCTTGTGACGAGCGTAGTGACATTGTGATTAGGGACTTGGACTTAGTCCTTCCCGACTAATAGTATACTGTGTGTTATGACTGATAATAAGTTTATAACTGTGCAATTGGGCTGATAGCCATGTTTGGGGCCTTGCGCCGATCTGTTGAGCATTAGGGAACCTATAGAGCTAGGTGACCCTTATATCATGTTGGAAACATACACTCAGCCGTAGCTCTAGCTGTATAGCATAATATGAGCCCGTACTAGATGTGTACATTGAGAGAGATTATCTAGGGTGAAATTCCCTGTTCTAGCTGAGCGGGCCTGAAAGACCAAGTCTATACCGATTAAGATGAGATAGGGTCAAGGACCCACTATGATATTTTATATTGGGCCTGAGAGGCCAAGTGTATACTGACTGGGATAGGGTCGAGGACCCATTATGAGGTATTATATATATACCTATATTGGATCGGGATGAACGCCGCAGCAGTATATACATTGGATCGGGCTGCACGCCGCAGCAGTATATATATTGGATCGGACTGCACGGCGCAGTAATATACATGTAATATACATGTTGGACGGACTGCATGCCGCAGTATTATTGCGCTTGGGCTGTAGGAGCCCCTTCGGAGTCTGAGTCTGCACACATTCTCAGTGTGCGCTGGTGTATATTATGGGATCGGGCTGCGCGCCGCAGCAGTATAAATATATATACATATACATAGTGGATCGGGCTGCACGCCGCAACAATACATGTGTGGATCGGGCTGCACGCCGCAGCATCATAGCGTTTGGGCCTAGGGAGCCCCTCCGAAGTCTGTATACACCCCTAGTGAGCGCCGTCGATGTTAAATGGAGCGGGCTGCGCGCTGCAGTGGTATATGAATTGGAGCGGGCTGCACGCCGCAGCATTATACTTATTCGTACCCTATTACCTACTTAAATACTATACATTGTAGACATATGTATTTGCCTTCATATATTGAGATGGCTGTACACCGTAGGGGTACGAGTGAGGGTTTGATCAGAGTGGGATCTTGTAGAGATAGATGCGGACTGGAGATCAGAATACTTACTACAGTGATGACGTACCTGTGATGGTTACCTTAGAACCGTTTAGTGATAGTACTGGAGTTCTTATTTTCAGTTATTGTTTATTATTGTTACTCACTGAGTTGAAATATACTCACCCCACTCCCCTGCACTTTCTGTGCAGATCCACAGGTGCCCGAGAGCAGTTGAGATATTGTAGCTGTTGATCCTTGTCTACTTTTGTGGAGATTCGACGTAGCTGCCAGCGTCCGCAGAACCTGTTTTCTCCTTCTTTATCATCCCGTTCTTTTCATTTGGTTGACTTGTTTATACTAGGATGTTTATTCAGTAGAGGCTCAGACTCGTGACACCATGGTTTGGTTGGGACCGTGTTTTGTATGCTTTTACTGTCACGCTTATCATTTTGATGTGATCACTTGTTGTTTAAGTTTAACTTGATTAATTGGAATTAATAACGGGTTGGTCTAAGGGATAGCATGGTCGGGCTTGCATAGCATGGTGTTGGGCGCCATCACGACCGGGTTTGGGTCGTGACAAGTTGGTATCAGAGCCTAGGTTAACAGGTCTCGCGAGTCATGAGCCGGTTGGTAGAGTCTCGTGGATCGGTACGGGGATGCCTATACTTATCCTCGGGAGGCTACAAATCTTTTAGGAAAAGTTTCAATTCTTGGAATTCTTGTCGTGCGATTACTTTTGACTTGAACTGAACTATGGCATTCTATTCTCTTGCAGATGCCGAGAACTCGAGCTTCCGGACGGGGAGGACGACCACCACTACCACCTGCTAGAAGCCGTGGACGCGGCCGTGGTCGTGGCGGAGGTCGGGCGGCTGATGCAGTACCAGCTGACCCGTAGCCTCCAGTTGCAGAGGTGCCAGCAGCACCAGATCAGGCACCAGTTGTGCCCATTGTCATTCCGGGTCTACAGGAGACCCTGGCTCAGATACTAGCAGTCTGTAGTGGCCTAGCACAGGCGGTTTCAGTTACTACTGCAGCAGCTGCATCAGGGATCGGGGGTGGTCATCAGACCCCCGCAGTACGCACTCCAGAGCTAGCAGTGCAGGGCTTACAGACACTAGAGGCCCTTCCCGTTTATCCTGTGGGACCGGTTCAGCCAGCAGATCAGGTTCAGGGGGACAGGGTCCCAGCTATGACGGATGAGCAGCATCGTCTTGAGAGGTTTAGTAGGCTCTCACCTCCTACTTCCAGTGGTGTTCCGGGCGAGGATGCCCAAGGTTTTCTCGACAAGTGTCGACGTATGCTTCGGACAACAGGGATCCTGGAGTCGAGAGGGGTATCATTTACTACCTTTCACTTCTCAGGAGCAGCCTTTACTTGGTGGGAGGCATATGAGAGGCGTAGGCCAGTAGGGGCAGCACCACTATCATGGCCAGAGTTCTCCACCATGTTCTTGGAGAAGTGGGTGCCTCGATCTCAGAGGGAGGAGATGCGCATGCAGTTTGAGAGTCTCCGTCAGGGGGATGTGTCAGTGTCAGAGTATGAGATCAGGTTTACAGAGTTGGCTAGGTATGCACCATGGTTGGTACCTTCTGATAGAGAGAGGATTGGACGCTTTGTGGACGGCCTCATTTATCCCATTCGTATTCTGATGACTCGGGAGAGGGTTTTGAGTCGTACATTTGAGGATGTTGTGGATATTGCTCGCGACATAGAGACGGATCGTCGCAGAGAGCGGGATGAGACGGATCGTCGAGGTTTAGCTAGTTCCAGTGGCAGTCCGACCAGAGGCCAGAGTCAGCAGAGCCGAGGTTGCTCTTTCGATCTTCGCAGTCAAGTCGCTCAGATCGTCGCAGATGGTCTTCTAGGCAGGGTTATCAGGGTTCACACCAGAGCCAGTGGCGGAGCCAGAACCTTCATGAAGGGTGTTCAAAAAAAAAATTTGTAGCTACTGGGAATTAAACTCTTGACCTTATGTAAATTTTGAACACCCTTAACCACTAAACTACACTTTTGGATACTGTTAAGGGTGTTCAAAACTTAATATATAGAGATAAAAAATAGATTTTACCTTATATATACAGTGTAATTTTTTGGCGAAGGGTGTTCAACACCCTTGCGCCGGGCTAAATCCGCCCCTGACCAGAGCCGGCCGTCTCTCAGTGCCATGCCAGCTCAGAGTTCTTGACAGGCCCCATCGGCTCAGGGTTTATTCTCGGCCTAGTTCATCATCTGGCCACTCCAGCACCAGGGATCCTTATCAGTCTCAGCCCCCAGGACCGGGGAGTTGCTACGAGTGCGGAGAGTTTGGGCATATCTGTAGAGAGTGTCCCTTCTTGTTTCCAGGTCTTATCAGCAGAGGGGGCAGCCCTCGTCATCTGGTCCTTCTACTTCAGCACCCGCCCCACCGGCTAGGGGTGAGGGTCGGACAGCTAGGGGTCGCTCTCGAGGGGGAGGCCAACCAGGCGGACAGGCTAGATGTTATGCTTTTTAGAGCCGATCTGAGGCTGTTGCTTCTGATGCAGTCATTACAGGTATTATTTCAGTCTGCCACAGAGATGCCTCAGTATTGTTTGATCTCGGTTCTACTTATTCTTATGTGTCTACATATTTTGCTTCTCATTTGGGTACGACCCGAGGGTGTCTTGAGTTGGCAGCAGTGCATGTATCTACCCCGTAGGGGATACTATTGTTGTGGACCATGTATACTCGTCCCGTTTGGTCACTATTGGGGGTTCGGAGACCCGAGTGGACATGTTGCTTCTCAAGGATGATTGATTTTGATGTTATATCGGGCATGGACCGGCTATCTCCATGTCATGCTAAGACGAGTCACCTTGGCTATGCCGGTCATCAGAAGATCGAGTGGCGAGGCACGACCGAGTATGTACCTAGTAGGGTAATATCTTTCCTCAAGGCCCAACGAATGGTCGGGAAGGGATGTCTCTCTTATTTAGTATTTGTGCGGGAGGTCGAGGACCAGACTCTCAGTATTGATTCTGTTCCCATTGTGCGAGACTTTCTTGATGTGTTTCCCTCAGACCCGTCGGGCATGCCGCCGGACAGGGATATTGATTTTGGGATCGATTTGGTGCCAGGCACTCAGCCTATTTCTATTCCTCCATATCGGATGTCACCAGCTGAGCTGAATGGAATTGAAGGAGCAGCTCCAGGAACTCCTAGATAAGGGGTTCATTCGGCCGAGTGTGTCGCCGTGGGGTGCACCGGTCCTGTTCGTTAAGAAGAAGGATGGATCCATGAGGATGTGTATTGACTACAGGGCAACTGAAAAAAGTTACAGTGAAGAATAAGTATCATTTGCCTTATATCGATGATTTATTTGATCATCTCCAGGGAGCTAGGGTGTTCTCGAAGATTGATCTTCGTTCAGGCTACCATCAGCTGAAGATTAGAGAGTCTGACATTATGAAGACTGCATTCCGGACCAGATATGGTCACTATGAGTTCCTTGTGATGTCTTTTGGGCTGACCAACGCCCCAGCAGCATTTATGCATCTGATGAACAGTGTGTTCAGGCCCTATCTTGATTCATTTGTGATCATATTCAATGATGACATACTAGTCTACTCTCGTAGCGAGGAGGAGCATGCTCGACACTTGAGCATTGTATTGCAGATATTGAGAGAGGAGAAGTTGTATGCCAAGTTCTCCAAATGTGAGTTCTGGCTTGAGTCCGTGGCATTCTTAGGGCACGTGGTGTCCTGTGATGGTATTCGGGTAGATCCGAGGAAGGTCGAGGCAGTGCGAGTTGGCCCAGACCGACCTCAGCTACTAAGATTCGTAGTTTCCTGGGATTGGCATGGTATTATCGCCGATTTGTTCAGGGATTCTCTTCCATTGCTTCACCCTTGACTCGATTGACTCAGAAAGGTGTTCCTTTCGCGTGGTCTGAGGAGTGTGAGGAGAGTTTTCTGAAGCTCAAGACAACATTGACCACAACACTAGTCTTGATACTTCCGTCAGCTTCAAATCCTTATACTGTGTATCGTGATGCCTCGGGAGTTGGCATTGGTTGTGTATTGATGCAGGAGGGTAGGGTCATTGCTTATGCTTCTCGCCAGTTGAACCCCCACGAGAAGAACTACCCTGTTCATGATTTGGAGCTAGCAGCCATAGTTCATGCCTTGAAGATTTGGAGGCATTACCCGTATGGTGTCTCATGTGAGGTGTTCACGGATCATCGCAGCCTTCAGCACTTATTCAGACAGAAGGACCTTAATTTGAGATAGCAGAGGTGGTTGGAGTTGCTTAAGGATTATGACATCACTATCTTGTATCATCCGGGGAAGGCCAATGTTGTGGCCGATGCTTTGAGTCGGAAGGCGGTTAGTATGGGTAGCCTAGCTTTCATCCCAGTTGGGGAGAGGCCATTTGCTTATGATGTTTAGGCCCTAGCCAATCGGCTAGTGAGATTAGATATTTCGGAGCCGAGTCGAGTGTTGGCTTGTGTTGTTTCTCGATCTTCCTTATATGATTGCATCGGGGAGCGACAGTATGATGACCCACATTTGCTTGTCCTTAAGGACAGAATGCAGCATAATGATGCTAGAGATGTGACTATCGACAGTGATGGTTTTCTGAGAATGCAGGGCCGTATATGCGTGCCCAATGTGGATGGTTTGCGGGAGTTGATACTTGAGGAGGCACACAGTTCGCGGTACTCTATTCACCCAGGTGCCACAAAGATGTACCAAGACTTGAGACAGCACTACTGGTGGAGGAGAATGAAGATGGATATTGTTAGGCATGTAGCCAGATGCCTAAATTGCCAGCAGGTCAAGTATGAGCATCAGAGATCGGGCGGTGTTCTTCGGCGTATGGTCATTCCCGAGTGGAAATGGGAGAGGATCACCATGGATTTTGTTACTGGACTCCCTCGGACAGCGAGGAAGTTTGATTATGTATGGGTTATTGTTGATCGGCTGACTAAGTCCGCACACTTTATCCCAGTTAGTACTACTTACTCATCAGAGCGGTTGGCAGTAATCTTTATTCGGGAGATTGTCGGGTTGCATGGGGTTCCAGTGTCTATTATATCTGATAGAGGCACTCAGTTCACTTCTCAGTTTTGGAGAGGATTTCAGCGAGAGATAGGTACGCGGGTTGAGTTGAGCACCGCATTTCACCCCCAGACAGACGGACAGTCTGAGCGCACTATCCAGATCCTGGAAGATATGTTGCGGGCATGTGTGATTGATTTTGGTGGTTCGTGGGATGAGTTCTTGCTACTTGCTGAGTTTGCCTACAACAACAGTTATCAGTCGAGTATTCAGATGGCCCCGTACGAGGCATTGTACGGCAGACGGTGCAGATCTCCCGTCGGATGGTTCGAGCCTGGTGAGGATAGATTGATAAGGACTGAGTTAGTCCAAGATGCTCTGGATAGAGCAAAGTTGATACAGGAGAGGCTTCGTACAGCACAGTCTCGTCAGAAGAGTTATGCGGACCGTAGAGTTCGAGAGTTGTCTTTCATGGTTGGTGATAGAGTATTGTTGAAGGTTTCACCCATGAAGGGTGTCATGAGGTTCGGGAAGAAGGGGAAGTTGAGTCCCAGGTACATTGGTCCTTTTGAGATACTTAGGAGGGTTGGAGAGGTGGCATATGAGCTGGCCTTGCCACACAGTTTGTCCAGTGTTCATCCAGTATTCCATGTGTCTATGCTCCGGAAGTACATCAGGGATCCGTCTGATGTATTAGACTTCAGTACCATTCAGCTCAATGGTGATCTATCTTATGATGTGGAGCCGGTGGCCATTCTGGGTAGACAGGTTCGAAAGTTGAGGTCCAAGGAGAATGCTTCAGTCAAGGTGCAGCGGAGAGGTCGGCCCGTGGAGGAGGCTACTTGGGAGATCGAGCAGAAGATACGGAGCAGATACCCTCAGCTATTTGAGTCTCCAGGTATGTTTCTTGACCCGCTCGAGGACGAGCGTTTGCTTAAGAGTGGGAGAATGTGACGACCCGGCCGGTCGTCACGGGAATTATCACCTCGTTATGTTGAAATTACATGTTTCATGCTTTTATATCAGTGTTAGAGTCTATCGGGGAAGTTAGGAGTGAATTGGATTAAAAATGAGGCATATAGCCTTTTTGAAGGAAACTTGAATAAGCGAAGTCAACCAGGAGTTGACTATTTAGTTAGAGGGCTTGAAATCGGATTTTGATGATTCGTTAGTTCCGGGAGGTGATTTGTGACTTAGGGGAGCAATCGCAATTTGATTTGGAGGTCCAGTGTAGAAATAGGCTTGAATTGGCTAAGGTTGAATTTTGGCGAAATCAGAACGGTAGGTGAGATTTTGATCCGGGAGTCGGAATGGAATTCCGACAGTTGCAGTAGCTCCGTTAGGTGATTTTGGACGTGCCTGCAAAATTTTAGGTCATTCGGAGGTCGTTTGGTCGGGTTTTTAGTCGAATGTCAATTTCAGAAGTTTGAATGAAAACTTAGGCTTGGATTTGCTTGGATTCGATGTTTTCCGTGTTTGAGGGCGTGTTTTTATGATTGGAACAAGTTTGAAACGTGTTATGGAGTATGTTGGTGGTTTTCGTTGGGGTCCCGGGGGCCTCGGGTTGATTTCGGGGGTCCAAATGGACCATTTCTTGTATTTTTGAACTGTTGTTGGCTGCTGGTTTTGTTGCAGACGGATGCTCTATGCGTTCGCATAAAGGAGATGCGATCGCATAGAAGGATGGAAGTGAGCCCCCGAGTTGTTCTATGCGATCGCGTAATAGGGGATGCGATCGCATAGGTGTGGAACCTGGCACTCTGCGATCGCAGGGCCACTTGTGCGAACGCATAGGATAAAGTGATCCGGGGTGCCTAAGAAGCTAGTGTTCTATGCGATCGCGTGGTCGGTTTGCGATCGCATAGTAGTAATTTGGAGCCTGGGTGAGATGTTCTACACGATCGCGGAGAGGAAGTGCGATCGCATAGCCTTAATTAACTCGAGCTATCATTTGTTCTATGCGATCGCAATAATGGGATGTGATCGCATAGTGTAAACGTTTGGGCAAATTCTTTAATTACAGAAACATTTCATTACGAGCTCATTTGCAAAACCCTCCAATTTTGAAGCTTAGAGAGAGAAAGTGAAGGGAAATAGCTGGGAGATCATCGGAGTATTGTCGGAGGTAAGTTTCGTGGTTTAATTACGCACGTTTATCATGAAATCATGGTTTATTTCTATGAAAATGGAGGATTAAAGGTGGATTTTAGCCCTAGGCCTAAAATTGTAGAAAAATACCGATTTGAGCGGGCAAATGGAGTCCGAATTTGGTAAATTTGATATGCCTAGACTCGTATTGAGACGAGGGTTCCAAATATGTAATTTTTATAATTTTTCTAGAAGCGCACCAAAAGTCAGGTTTTGACAACTTTGTGGGTTTTGATACATTTTGGGTTATTTCGAATGAATTGCGTGAAATTAGCATATATTAATGCATTCTCTATGATTTTGAGCAGATTTGGCATCCGAGGTGATTGAGTTGCGAGGCAAGCACAAGGCGAATTGAAGCTTCTACCGGTTCGAGGTGAATGGTAGTAGTAAACAATGTACTGAGGGTTTGAAACCCCGTACTAGCACTTCACAGTGCTATGTTGAGACGAGACACGCGTCTTGTGACGAGCGTGGTGACATTGTGATTGGGGACTTGGACTTAGTCCTTCCCGACTAATAGTATACTGTGTGTTATGACTGATAATAAGTTTATAACTGTGCAATTGGGCCGATAGCCATGTTTGGGGCCTTGTGCCAATGATCTGTAGAGCATTAGGGAACCTATAGAGCTAGGTGACCCTTATATCGTGTTAGAAACATACACTCAGCCGTAGCTCTAGCTGTATAGCATAATATGAGCCCGTACTAGATGTGTACATTGAGAGAGATTATCTAGGGTGAAATTCTCTGTTCTAGCTGAGCGGGCCTGAAAGGCCAAGTCTATACTGATTGAGATGAGATAGGGTCAAGGACCCACTATGATATTTTATATTGGGCCTGAGAGGCCAAGTGTATACTGACTGGGATAGGGTCGAGGACCCATTATGAGGTATTATATATATACCTATATTGGATCGGGCTGCACGCCGCAGTAGTATATACATTGGATCGGGCTGCACGCCGCAGCAGTATATATATTGGATCAGACTGCACGCCGCAGTAATATACATGTGGGACGGACTGCACGACGCAATATTATTGCGCTTGGGCTGTAGAAGCCCCTTCGGAGTCTGAGTCTGCACACATTCTCAGTGAGCGCTGGTGTATATTATGGGATCGGGCTACGCGTCGCAGCAGTATAAATATATATACATATACATATTGGATCGGGCTGCACGCCGCAGCAATACATGTGTGGATCGGGCTGCACGCCGCAGCATCATAGCATTTGGGCCTAGGGAGCCCCTCCAAAGTCTGTATACACCCCCAGTGAGCGTCGTCGACATTAAATGGAGCGGGCTGCGCGCCACAGCGGTATATGAATTGGAGCGGGCTGCACGCCGCAACATTATACTTATTCGTACCCTATTACCTACTTAAATACTATACATTGTAGACATATGTATGTGCCTTCATATATTGAGATGATTGTACACCGTAGGGGTACGAGTGAGGGTTTGATCAGAGTGGGATCTTGTAGAGATAGATGCGGACTGGAGATGAGAATACTTACTACAGTGATGACGTACCTGTGAGGGTTTCCTTAGAACCGTTTAGTGATAGCACAGGAGTTCTTACTTTCAGTTATTATTTATTATTGTTACTCACTGAGTTGAAATATACTCACCCCACTCCCCCGCACTTTCTGTGCAGATCCACAGGTGCCCGAGAGCAGTTGAGATATTGTAGCTGCTGGTCCTTGTCTACTTTTGCGGAGATTCGAGGTAGCTGCCAGCTTCCGCAGAACCTGTTTTCTCCTTCTCTATCATCCTGTTCTTTTTATCTGGTAAACTTGTTTGTACTAGGATGTTTATTCTGTATAGGCTCAGAATCGTGACACCATGGTTTGGTTGGGACCGTATTTTGTATGCTTTTACTGTCACGCTTATCATTTTGATGTGATCACTTGCTGTTTAAGTTTAACTTGATTAATTAGAATTAATAACGGGCTGGTCTAAGGGATAGCATGGTCGGGCTTGCCTAGCATGGTGTTGGGCGCCATCACGACCGGGGTTTGGGTCGTGACATGAGCAGAGATGGTAAAAGATATGTAATGGTGCTAGTTGATGATTATTCTAGGTTTACCTGGGTATTGTTTCTAACTTCTAAAGATTAAGCATTTGAAATGTTCACTGCCTTTATTAGGAAAACCCAAAAGCAATTAGGAAATCAACTGGCTTCCATTAGGTCTGATCATGGAACTGAATTTGAAAATGTAAAAATTGCTGAATTTTGTGATGAAAATAGAATATACCACAACTTCTCTGCCCCTGGGACTCCTCAAAAAAATGGGGTAGTTGAAAGGAAGAATAGAACCCTTGAGGATATGGCAAGGACTATGTTACTTTCCAGTAAACTACCTCATAGCTTATGGGCAGAGACCATAAACACTGCTTGTTATATAATAAATAGATGCATGACTAGGCCTATTGTAGATAAAACTCCCTATGAGTTAGTTAAAGGGAGAAAACCAAACATATCCCACCTCAGGGATTTTGGTTGCAAGTGTTATGTGCACAATAATGGCAAAGACTTTCTAGGTAAGTTCGATCCCAGAAGTGATGAGGGAGTATTCTTGGGATATTCTTCACATAGCAAAACATATAAAGTATTTGATAAAAGAACAATATGTGTAGAAGAAAGTGTACATATTGTATTTGATGAATCTAATGCTTTTTTTGAGAGACAGAATAATAAAGATGAAGCCATTGGACTTGTGAGAAAATTAACTGAAGTCACAACACAAGTCAAGGCTGCACCAAAGGAAGGAGCAGGTTATGGAATAGGTCCATTCACCCCGGGCAATTTGGCAGGGGAAACAATCCAAAGGATCCTGCTTCTAATCTTGTTCCTCTACAGCATAACAATGAAGGAGAAACCAGCAGAAACCAGATGGTTGGAAAATCTTACAAGTATTTGAGTTCTCACACCATTGAGAACATCATAAATGATCCAACATCAGGAGTCAAGACAAGATCACAACTGAAGAACCTATGCGCATTTGATGCCTTTCTGTATATTATTGAACCTAAAAATTTGAGTGAAGCTCTACAAGATGCAGACTGGGTCAATGCTATTCAAGATGAACTCAATCAGTTTGAAAGAAGTCAAGTCTGGCGCTTGGTTCCAAAGCCCAAGGACGGGTCAGTCATTGGAACAAAATGGGTTTTCAGGAACAAATTCAATGATGGAACTATTACAAGAAATAAGGCAAGTTTGGTGGTTCAAGGCTATAGTCAATAGGAAGGCATTGACTATGATGAGACTTTTGCTCCAGTTGCTAGACTTGAAGCAATTAGACTCATCATAGATTTTGCAGCACATATGGAATTCACTCTTCATCAAATGGATGTCAAAAGTGCATTCTTAAATAGCTATCTCAAAGAAGAAGTGTTTGTAAGACAACCTCTAGGATTCGAAATCAAAGAATGTCCTGAACACCTTTACAAGCTAGATAAAGCTCCCTATGGTCTCAAGCAGGCACCAAGAGCTTGGTATGAAAGGTTGTCAAAATTCCTCCTGGAGCATGAGTACAAAAGAGGTAAAATTGACAGCACCCTATTTCTAAAAGAAAAAGGTAAAGATATTCTTGATGTACAAATATATGTTGATGATATCATATTTGGGGCCACCACAGATAAGTTGAGCAAGGAATTTGCAAAACTAATGGGCAGTGAATTTGAAATGAGTATGATGGGTGAACTAAATTCTTTCTTAAGCCTATAGATAAAACAAAGCTCAAATGGAACCACGATTCATCTACAAAAATATACAAAGGAACTAATCAAGAAGTTCAAAATGGAAGACTCTAAAGAAATAGATACACCTATTACAACTGCCACTAAATTAGATGCTGATGAACCTGGTTCATCAGTTGATCATAAGTTGTATAGGGGTATGATTGGCTCACTCTTGTATCTTACTGCAAGTAGACTTGACATTATTTTGAGTGTAGGACTTTATGTACATTTTTAGGCTAATCCTAAAGAGTCCTATTTGACTGTTGTTAAAAGAATATTGAGATACTTGAAAGGGACCACTCAATTATGTCTATGGTATCCTAAATGTAGTAACTTTGATCTAGTAGGATATGCTGATGCTGACTATGCAGGTTTTCTAGTGGATA
>JASVEL010000293.1:0-83483 GCA_032618575.1 Nicotiana noctiflora | reverse complement strand
CAATGTGAGCACGTGATTTTTGCCTTACTTGAGAAGTACTCCCAGAAAATTCGAAAATAAAAATAGTTTCGTGTTGGGCATGATTTTTGTGATTTTGTGTTATTTTATCTTTTTGTGTGCACGTTTATTTATTTAAATTAAAAATACAAAAAATATATGCTAGGTTTTGCATTTTTAGTGTTTGATATCGAAGTCATGTGATTTACATTTTTAGGTGATATGTAATTATGTACGTTAATTGTAGTAAAAAATAGCGGTGTTATAGGTTAGTATATATACATATGTGTGTATATATATATATGTATATATACATATATATATATATATATACACATACACATATAGTACATCATGAAGATCCGATCTGGGCCAAAACTTAGTCTAAAAACCAGGCCCAAACGAATTTCCTCTAATCCAGCCCAAATACCCGTCCAAGCTTCAGCCTGTGTAACGCTTGATCTGGACCGTTGGATTTTATTATCCAACGGCCCAGATTAATCCTTTAATTCCAATATACACTCAGACTATGACTTAACCAAACGACATCGTTTGGTTTAAGTGAGGGGATCCTGATCGTTGATCGTAAATGATCCAACGATCAGGATTCAATCTCATATCTCGTATATAAGGCTCATTCCATACCCCGCCCCCCCAAGCCAGACCCCCCCTCTCCCTTCATCTCCCTCAGGAGCTCTCAGAGACCTAGCGTAACGCCGCCGTCCGCCGCCATTGCGCCGCCTGCCGGAAATCGCCTCACGGCGGTTCCGGTAGGCCAATGGCCACCAAACCAATGCCAAAATCTTCCCCTCACCTCACCCGTTACGAACCCAGCCTCCGCTAACCTGGAATCACTTCGGAGCTCCTCGAATCTTCATTTGAAGATTCGAGTCAAACTCGAACCAATGCCAAATCACCCCAAACTCACCCCAAACCCTCACATGGCCTCCCTCGTACCCCCGCCGGCTTTCGTTTGCTTCGAATCTAACCAAAAATGCAAAAGCCCCAAATCCGAGCCCAAGAACCCTAGTTTTTGAAGAAACCCAATTCGAGCCGGGTTAGCCGTAATTGAAGTCCAAGGGACTTTAGTCTAGGTGTTCTCAATCGAGAACATCTCGATTAAAGCCCGTTTGGCTTCAATAATTCCAAATCTTAGTTCGAAGCTTGGGTCGGCAGATTTCTTACGAGGTATTCATTTCTTCTTTGGTCGATTTAATTCGATTGTGTGAATATGTGTGTTTGTTTTATTCATGTTTCAGTTCTCATCTATCATGCTTTTAATTTCTCATATCAGTTGATCTGTTCTCCTCCTTTGAGGCCTTTTATTTGGCCAATTCCCTCTGTTTTCAGTAGTTAAAATGAATCATAGGTTCAATGTGATTAAGGTCGTCAAGCAATTAATTCATATTTGATTAGTTCCTTGATCCCTGCCTGAAATATTAGGAATCAAACTGTAGGTCGATCATTTGTTGTCGATTATGTGTGTTGTCATCGACTAATCAATGTGGTCGATTAGCTTCGTAGGTCTTGTGCATTAGCATTTTTATGGCAGAAACTGATTACACACACAGAATCACTGTTGGATTGTGCTTGTTTGTGATTAAGTGATGATTGGTTATAGGTGATTGGTATCGATGCTGGATTCTGAGTTAATGAGGGTGTTTGGATATAGTGTGTGATTGATGTAGGTTTGAATGGTGTAATTGAAAGAGGTAAGGCATCAAGACTGCTGGTGGAACCTGCTGTACAGCAGAGTGCACCACCAGTTGTCTCCTGTTATTAATTAACTAAAGCCCATGCTTAAGCACAACTTAGTGGCTGAAACAGAGGCATTAAGACTGACAGGCATGGTCTGGCAGAGATAGGTGTGGGCAGGACAATAGTTAATTGATAGTAGGCCTTCAGGAGGGGTTGGGGGTTTCTTGCTATAAAGGTAGCATCAAACTAAAACAGAACTAGACAGTCATAACTGGAGTACCTGGAGAGCAAAAACACAGTCATAACTGGAGAGTATTTAGAGAAATATAAGCAGCAAAGATCCATTCTTGAAAACCATAAAAGAGATAGATAGAAAGAGCTGAGAGAGGCTACTGTTTCATTGGTTTCTTTAGGTTACTGTTTCGTGTGTTGTGGTTGTGTCTTGCTGTTGGTGGCAGTGCTCGTTTGGTTGCTGTTGGTCGTGTGTATTGAGTGTTTGTGGCTGTTGGTTGATTATTGTTGAGGCTGGTCCAGATTTGTTGCTGTGTTGGATTGTTGCTGTTGTGTTTGAGTTGTTGTTACTTGGTTTATTGGTTGCTGTTGGTCAGTTTGTTGTTACTGCTGATCCAGTGTTGTGGCTCTTGGCATATTGTGGCAGCAACTAACTGTTTGTTCTTGTGTTGTTGTTGTCACTGTGCTACTGCCATTGGTAACTGCCACTGGACTGTTGAGTCAGCTCGTATTGTTACCTTGGCTTGAGTTTTGAATTGTTGCTGTTTGGTTTTGGTTGAGTCTACTGGTTTTCTTTACCAAGTGTCTACCGGTTGGTTGTTGTTGTGACACTTGTTGCTGTTGGCCTGCTGTTTACCTTGCATCACCAACTCCACTGATCTCTAGTCTCTTGCTTGTTGATTTCCAGGTACACTACCCTTGTAACCTCAAGTGATTTGGCTATGAAATGAAGCTGTTCTGATATACTTACTCTACTGAACCTGCACTTTCGCATTAGATGTGTTGCTGGACTGTTTTTTTTTCTATAGACTTTCGGATTGTTTCAGATATTAGTTGTTACATGTAATTGAAATATTTGGTAATGGTCGATTAATGGTAGAAGCTTTGTGCTATTGCCTAATTAGATAATAAATTCTGGTTGGTCAATGTTAGTGCTTATAGAGTTAGTTTAGTCTCGGCTTACGCCTTCGAAGTTGATTATGGGGTTACACTTAGGAATGAATTCACAAAGCTAATGATCCTATCTCGATTTCATATATAATACATTCAATACATGGTTTTATTTAGTGTAGATAAACTGCAAAAGCCAAGAGCCATGATATGTTACAGCAAAAGGTAGAAGCGGAAAATGTCATTAATACTTAGGCACATTCACTTTCAGCAAAGAATTCGTTGATTACTAATTAGGATTCGTAATTGTCTACTCACTCAACTGAATGACATAGTTAAATGAAAGGAGTCGGGGGTGCATTTCATGTGACCCGACCCTAATTTCGGGCAAGAGTAAACAAAGCGTGTCAGGAACCACAGGCGCATTTCATGTGGTGTGGTTCGTAGCAAGTTTTAAATAATTTGGAATCAACTCCTAAGTAAAATACAGTGGGATGTAGTTCGCTTTAGATTTGAATCAAAGGTGCGCCTCGCCCAATAGTCACACTAATCGCATAGCCTTCATAAATGTACATATAAAATACTTAGGTTTTGAGATGCGTTGTTCCTTAACGAATATCACGCCCTTCTCAACAGTGTAAATAAGTAGTCGATCCGGGCGCATATTTTGGTTCTACCTTCTTAAATACGGGTGTGCATTTCATGCGACCCAAATCCAAACCCCGAAATGTTGAACAAGAATATGTCGAGGATCCGGGTGCATTTCATGTGACGTGATTCGAAGGCATATTTTCAAGCAACTTTTTCTTTCGTAAATCATAACCAATAATAAAAGCGGTAAAGGGATATTAACTTGCACTAAGTACATAATTGTAAAAAGCAGATAGATAAGCCAAACACGACAGTTGAGCGACCGTGCTAGAACCACGGAATTCGGGAATGCCTAATACCTTCTCCCGGGTTAATAGAATTCCTTATCCGGATTTCTGGTTCGCGGACTGTTAAATAGAGTCATTCTTTTCCTCGATTCGGGATTTAACCGGTGACTTGGGACACCATAAATCTCCCAAGTGGCGACTATGAAATAATTAAAATAAATCCCATCTCGATTGTCCTTTAATTGGAAAAACTCTTTGCATCCTTGCGGGTGCGTAAAAAAGAGGTGTGACAGCTCTGGCGACTCCACTGGGGACATCTTTAGAATTCGAGCTCGGAATAACTGTTGTATTTGGCATATTTTATTATTATCTGATTCTTTTACATGTTGGTATCAATGTGCAAAATGTTGTTTTTACTGCTTTGATATTTTGTGAACTGTACATATAAATTGTGCTGGAACCAATCTCCTCTCTGAGTCTTCTAAATTATGAAGAAGGGTGCACTTCGTGTGACTTCTTTTCTGTATAGTGTCTAAATTCCCATTTTAGAACGAGGTTTGGATAAGTTGCAAAACCGGTGAAGCTTCTGTATTCCCGGGTTGCTGCCTCCTCCTCGGCTCGAGCTGTCCGCTCGGGTAAGCCAAGTCTAGAACAGATAAACCCGGGTTTTTAAACCTAGAATAACAAAGCTTCATGCCGGATCCCTAGTAGGAAACGTTTATTTGCATCATGTCGCATTTGGCTTAGGGGACTCAACACGGGGGTTGGGTCCGTCTAGGACAGGTGACCTGAAATGAACAGACTATCCTGCTGCATCCTGTTTGTCTTGCGCATTTATCCGTTATAGACTTGCATGCTGACCGGCTTTTAGAGATTAAAAAAAAAAAAAAAAAAAAAAAAAAAAAAAAAAAAGAAAAAAGAAAAAAAATGTGTTTTGTTCTTAAGATAGAAATAGCTTATTTGTTTTCCTTTAGTAAAATGAATAAATAAATAATGTCGTTTGTTTCGTCAAAACCGAACTACGTGGGTTTGATTCTCATTGGATGTGAGATACGTAGGCAACCTCCATCAGGTCCAACTTCACCTTTTGAAAAAATGGCCGAAAAATCAAAACTAACTTTTGTACTAAATAAGTCGGTGACGCTGTTTTTAAAAAATAGCCAAATGTTCCCGAAAGGGACGCCGGAAGGCTAATTTCGTATAAACGGCCACCTTTGGGTCAATTTTTGGTTTCGATCAATTTACCCCACAGCCTTAAAAGCCTTCGTCCCCGAGACGTTGAAAGGCCGTGATTGAAAACGGATTTTTTATTTTTATTTTTAGCAAAACAAAGTTGTTTTTCTTATTTAAATCACCTTAATAAATGTGCAGGATGAGCACGAATCAGAATAAATCATTTTCAATCCTTAGTGAGGTCCCTCAGCAGCTCCGTATATGGTGGAATAATTTGGAAGACAATAGCAAAAAGGTAGCAGGGAGAATTTTGGGAGGTTTGGTTGATCTGTTGAATATCGAGCCAAGGGAAGACATCATCAAGGCACTGGTATCTTTCTGGGATCCGACCCGCAATGTGTTCCGTTTCGTTGACTTTGAACTGACGCCCACATTAGAGGAAATTGCGGGCTATGCAGGCTTAAATGGGAAATTAAGAGGGCAATACCTGCTCTCACCAAGACCGGTATCTCCACATGGGTTTCTGGATTTGCTGAGCATTAGTCGGAAGGTGAAAAATGATGATCTGCTGAAAGGGTGTTGCGATCTCCAATTCTTATATCAATGGTACGGCACTCCTCGGGGTTTTGAAGAGTCAAACCTTGGACTGACTCACGCAGGGAATAGAACCAAGTGGGAGGCCAGGACGAATTCTAGCATTCATAACGACATTCTTGGGGATTGTGATTTGTCCGCGCGAAGATAAGAAAATAGAGATAAGTCTGGTAGGAATAGCCGATGTTGCAATCAAAAAGGCTACCAGCACGGTGGTCCCTTTGGTTTTGTCCGAAATCTATCGAGCCTTGACTGTATGCCGAGAACGGGGCAATTTCTTCCAAGGTTGCAATCTGTTACTCCAATTATGGATGCAAGAACACCTCCATCACCGAACACAATACATGAACCATGGGTTGACCGGAAAAAACTGTATCAGGGGTTTCGAAGAACGGATGATGGGTGCTGTATTCCCTGAAGGCGTCGAGGCATGGCTTGCACGACTGAGCTCAATAGAAGCCGATCAGATTGAATGGGCATTCGGGTGGTTACCCGATACTGAAGTAATATATATGGCAGCCGAGGAGTGTTATATCCTTCTGATGGGGATCCGCAGTGTCCAACCATATGTCCCTCACCGTGTATTACGTCAACTAGGAAGGTTTCAGGTTATTCCTACCGATCAAGACCTGAGGAAGTACGCCATTGAGTTGAGCCCGGGAGTTGTATTCCCCGAAGAGAAGATTAGAAGGCCGTGGCACGAATGTCGGTTCCTTGAGCCTAAAACCATGGTCCGGGAACTAGCTAAGGGAGAGGTGGACCCAAAGTACAACGTGTGGTTCGGGAAGAGATTTCAGATTCGTCGGAAATGTCCTAAAAGAGCCCATATCCAACAATTCACGGAAGATTCACGGGAACAATGGGATTGGTTAGCAAAGGAGGAGGGGTACAGGACGAAGATTGGCAGGATAGAACAGCAGGTCCGGGACCTCCAATTCGAGAAGAACATGCAAGCCGCCACCGACGAAGGAGACAAAAAGAAGTTGGCACAAGAAAATGACTTCTTGAGAGCTCAAATCCAGCAAATGAAAATAGATGCTGACAGACAGTTGAGGAGTCGGGCCGACGAAAAATTGATAAAGGGTCCGAAAAGCCAAGTCACCGATATCCAAAGAGAATTGGACGAGTCAAAAGCCCAGACAACGAGGATCCGGGCTAGCTGGAGGAAGGAGGCACATCAACATGCACTTCACCTAAAACGGGTGGAAGAAGATTACACTGATATCATCACCAGTTTAAGGGAAGCAAATGTTGTCCTCAGAGAGCGGGTTTTTAAGCAAGCCCAAGATGCCAGAACGGACCTCGACCGTTGCCACAATTTGATGGCCCGACTGCAAGGACAAGTGGATAGGCTCCTAGATCAAGTCACCAACAATGCTCGAAGATTGGGGACGAAGAACCAACAAATAGAGCGGCTACTCGGAGAAAGGGACATGATCAAGGACAGAATTGGAGAAATCGGGCACTATGTCACCATGAAGTGCCTAGCTTGTAAACGAATGCCCCGCGCCGACCTTTTCGCTTCGGTTATGGGTTATGTTCATCGGATCATGGAAGAGTTGAGGGAACTACACAAGGACCTCACACCAAGGCCCGCGGCAAGTCCGAATGATGCCTCGCGGGCCCCCAGGGATTTTAGGGCATTAGATTTTTGATTGAAAATGTATTTTGAAATGTTGAGTCAAGCTAGTTGGCATTTTTATCTTTACTTTCCCAAGTCAAGCATTTTCTTTTGTTTTGTTGATTGTTGTAAGCCATGTTTTGTAACTTTAAGTTTTCATTTGATATAAAGGTTACTGAATTTTGCCACAATCTTGTTGCCAGAACTACGCTCGGTCTGATTCACGCGGGGTCGTGATACGTAGGCAATCCACATAAGATTCGACCACCACTAAAAAGAAAGGAAAAGAATCCAAAGGTTAAATAACAATAGGACTTGCAAAGATAGTAGAAAAAGAAAAAAAAAAGAAAAAGAAAAAGAAAAAGGGCCGGAATGACGCATGTTAAGAGTACACGTAGAAAGGGTTATTTGGTTAGGTGCATTGCATCCAACGTGCTATAACATATCTGTCAAACTCGGTGAACTAACAAGTTTGTTGCGTATTCCGGAAAGTTTAGCAGTTGGTTTGACGGAATATCCTGGCCAGCCATCACTACCGTACTAGATCCAAAGGACCAGTTACGGTAAGCATGTCGAGTTCTGGCAAGAGTCTCGAGGAAGAAAAATCCGAGCTACAAATCATGAAAGAAGAGGTAGACCGGTTAAAACAACAGATAACGGAGATGCACCTGGCCTGGGCCAGGGAACAGTCTTCACCAAACCGCCCTACTCTCGCCTCAGCTCCGGAACATCCGCCCATCGATCCTTCAACAAGCGCCCCAAGCTATCCATACTTTCAGGGGGAAAACCCATATGCCACCCACATTCCACCAGCCAAACCAAATCCTCCTCCAGTCACCCCTGTTTTTGTGGCACCTCCACCTGCTCCTCTGCAAAGGCCGGCCGGCGAGCCATATGTTCAGATCCATGACAACTCTTACTATCCTCCAGAGCCTACTTTCAGGGCTCCTGAACCACAATCACATACACCTCACTCTGGGATAATCCGGCAGAACCGGAAAAACACTTCCAAAGTTCGGAACACGAGGAAGTTGTCAGAAAAGTTAAAAGCCTGGAGCAGTCCTTCAGGAACATGCACGGTTTGGGCAACCAGGTCAGCGTCGCCTATAAAGATCTATGTCCATTTCCGGACGTCCAGTTGCCAACAGGGTTCAAAATGCCCAAATTCGACCTATACGAGGGGCATGGCGACCCAGTAGCCCACCTCCGAGGGTTCTGCAGTAAAATGAGGGGGGCCGGAGGACGGGACGAACTTCTGATAGCTTACTTCGGCCAGAGTCTGGGAGGATCTGCGCTGGAGTGGTACACTAGACAGGATCCCAGTAGATGGTTTACGTGGGATGATTTGGCTCAAGCTTTTATCGGCCAGTTCCAATACAATCTTGAGATAATCCCCGACCGCCTATCATTGCTAAAATTAGAGAAGAAGCCTGCTGAAAGCTTCAGGGAATTTGGTTTCCGATGGAGGGAACAGGCGGCCAGGGTAGATCCGCCGATGAGAGAGAGCGAGATGGTGGACTACTTCTTGCAGACATTAGAGCCCACCTACTTCGGACATCTGGTAACGTCCGTAGGCAAATCATTCACCGAGGTGATAAAAATGGGGGGTATGATCGAGGAAGGTTTGAAGGCCAACAAGATCATGAGTTACTCAACACTGAAAGCCACCACTCAGGCTATCCAAAGTGGTACTGGAGGAGTACCGGGGAAAAAGAGGAGAGAGGAAGTTGCGGCCGTCGAGTCCGGGGCATGGTTCAGAAATAGAGGCCCCGCACCCCAATATAGCCCACCCCAACCTCACCACCAAAATTACTCCCACAACCCATATGGCCACCCGCAACATTACTATCCCGCACCTGATCCCCATTTTACTGTCCACCATGCACGGTCCTATTCTGCACCTCCCGTTCATGCACCGTGGCGCGCACCAAACCCCCAGAACAATCATCCACCCCCAAGAGCTTACAGAAACCCCTCGGGCGCGAGTTTCCGTCCGAACCAGGCATTCAGGGGCGACAGGGCGCCGAGGCCAAAGACTTTCACTCCCTTAGGAGAGTCTTACACCAGTCTGTTCCACCGGTTAAAGCAGGTAGGGTTGCTGAATCCGGTTGAAGCTAAGCTGCCAAACCCTGTTCCGAAGAACCTGGACCATTCAGTAAATTGTGCCTACTGCTCGGGATGTCCGGGACATGATACAGAAAAGTGTTGGAGGCTAAAGACGGCCATCCAGGAGCTCATTGACACTCGCAGGATTGAGGTCCAGACTCCAACCGAGCCCAACATCAACCAAAACCCGCTTCCAACTCATCATGAGACCAATATGATCGAGTTGGTACGGGCGGAGGAAGGAAAGGAGAAAGCCTCTCAGGACTGTAATGATGATTAAGTCTAGCGGGGCAGGAACGAGAAAAGGGCCAAGCTTTGATGAGTCGCCCAGTTGCAAGAAGGACATACCAGGAGAGTCGGAAGCAGGAAAGGAAAGTGTGAACGAAGTACCGGTGAAGCCGGCCAAGATAGTTGTACCAGGGGCAGCAATCAAGCCCATCTTGACAGTAGCAGGCGTTCGAATGGATCCTTTCATCATCCAGCCGGCAACACAGCTGCCAGTAACTAATAGCCGGGCCGTCCCATGGAATTATGCTCGGATTACAACGACCTACAGAGGAAAGGAGGTGAAAGAGGAAGTTTGTGAAGCCTAAGGGTTGACCCGCTCGGGGAGATGTTTTGCCCCTGCGGAATTGAGGAAGACCACTCCGGCAGTATTGAAAAAGCCGGTCACCGATGAAGAGGCGGAAGAATTCTTGAAAAAGATGAAGCTGCATGACTACTCTGTCTTAGAGCAGTTAAAGAAGACTCCGGCACAAATATCATTGCTGTCCTTGCTGATACATTCTGAAGAACATCGGCAAGCATTGATGAAAGTCCTGAATGAGGCACATGTACCGGATAAAATCTCGGTGAGCCATTTGGAGAAGATCACCAATAGGATCTTCGAAGCAAATCGGATCACCTTCACCGATGACGAGTTGCCTGAGGAAGGCACTGAGCATAACAGGGCTTTATATCTTACGGTGAAGTGTGAAGAGGCGGTGGTTACCAAAGTCCTTGTCGATAATGGGTCCAGTGCTAACATTTGTCCTCTCTCTACACTGGGCAAATTAAAAGTAGACATCGGCAGGGTACGCAAGAACAGCGTATGTGTTCGAGGGTTTGACGGAGGAGGCAAAGCGTCGGTCGGTGACATAGTGTTGATCTTGACGATTGGGCCAGTGGAGTTCACCATGGAATTCCAGGTGCTGGATATGGTGGTGTCATATAACCTCCTGATAGGGCGACCATGGATCCATGCCGCAAGAGCAGTTCCATCCAGCCTACACCAACTCGTCAAGTTTGAGTGGGACCAACAGGAGATCGTCGTCCATGGAGAGAACGATCCACAATCAGGCACCATCATTCCCTTTGTTGAAACAGAAGAAGATGTTGGGCCGTGGGTATATCAGTCTGCGATGTGGTGTCCGCCCACCGAGTTCCGGAAGGGGAATGCATTCCCGGCGACAAAACAATTATTGCGGATGTCATGGTAGCGCATGAAATGTTGAGACATGGTTTCATACCCGGTAAAGGTCTAGGTGCATCTCCGCAAGGAATCATACAACCGGTATCGGTGGTCGAAAACTTGGGAACCTTCGGCTTGGGATTCCAGCCAGCCTCAGAGGACATCCGGCGAGCAAAGAGGAGTAAGCAGAAGACATGGGTGCTCCCAAAGCCTGTTCCACGCCTTTCCCAATCTTTTGTCGGGTCCGAAGCAAGAGGATATCCGACGACAAAGATTCCCGGTCCTACGATCAGGCCAGACGAAGAGTTCTTCAGGAAGTTCGAGGACCTATTCACAGATGTATGTATGCTCGAGGACGGTGAAGGATCTAGTCAGGCCGAGATACAATTTGTGGGACCAGAGGCAAAACTGAATAACTGGAAGGCCACTCCTCTCCCTGTCCGGAAGGAGTCTTGGTAGTTTGTCTTGGATTGTTCTTCTTTCGAAATTTTGTGTTGGGGGTTTGTCCCCAGAGTAAAATCCAGTTTGTTTTTAGTTCGTTTTTTATTTGAGTTTGTAGTCTGTTTTCCCTTGTACCATTCTCTTTAATGAAAATTTGGTTCCCTTCGCGTCTAATTTTGTTTATTTTTCCTTCTTTTTACTTTTCTGAACAGCCTTATTTCAACTGATCTTAATGATATGGCGTGCTTAAAGATTAATCGACCCAGTCTAGAAAGTCAATCGGGTTTGGAAATAATAACGCATGAAATAAGAAGTGACGAGAGTGAGTCAGAGTACGGCGATGATGAGGCCGTAGAAGAAATCGGTGAAGAATTAAGTCACTTCGAGGAAAAACCCAAACCGAATTTAAATGATACTGAGGCCGTTAATCTAGGGAATGCGGATGACGTCAAAGAAACCCGGATAAGTGTCCATATTGAACCCAATCTGAGAGAAGAATTGATCAGGACACTCATGGAGTTTAAAGATATTTTCGCATAGTCATACGACGACATGCCAGGACTCAGCACTGATCTAGTGGTTCATAGATTACCCACCGATCCGGCATATCCTCCCGTTAAGCAGAAACTGCGGAAATTCAAGACGGAGATGAGTGTGAAGATCAAGGAGGAGGTAACCAAGCAGTTGCAGGCGAAAGTCATTCGTGTCACTCGATACCCTGAATGGTTGGCTAACGTAGTACCGGTGCCAAAGAAAGACGGAAAGATCAGAGTATGCGTGGACTATCGCAATCTCAACAAGGCAAGCCCTAAGGATAACTTCCCGCTTCCCAATATCCATATCCTGATTGATAATTGCGCCGGACGCGAAATCGGATCCTTTGTGGACTGTTATGCGGGATATCATCAGATTTTGATGGATGAAGAGGACGCAGAAAAGACGGCTTTTATCACACCGTGGGGGACTTATTGCTACCGAGTGATGCCGTTTGGTTTGAAGAATGCGGGAGCAACATATATGAGGGCGATGACTACGGTATTCCATGACATGATACACAAGGAAATTGAGGTGTACGTGGATGATGTGATCATAAAATCTAGGCGTCAAGAAGACCATGTTGTTGACCTCAGGAAGTTCTTTCAAAGACTCCGAAGGTACGACATCAAGCTTAATCCGGCCAAATGCGCATTCGGAGTTCCATCAGGAAAGCTGCTAGGATTCATCGTCAGCCGACGGGGCATTGAGTTGGACCCATCCAAAATCAAGTCCATTCGGGAGTTACCCCCGCCGAAGAATAAAACAGAGGTAATGAGTCTGTTGGGAAGGTTGAATTACATCAGTAGGTTTATTGCCCAACTCACGGCAACTTGTGAACCCATATTCCGTCTATTGAAAAAAGACGCGGCGATAGAATGGACGGCAGAATGTCAGGAAGCGTTTGACCGGATCAAAGGATATCTGTCAAATCCACCCGTACTAGTTCCGCCTGAACCGGGCAGACCCCTGATTCTTTATCTGACGGTTCTGGAAAATTCGTTCGGCTGCGTACTGGGGCAGCACGATCTTACTGGCGGGAAGGAACGGGCCATTTACTACCTCAGTAAGAAGTTTACAGTCCACGAGGTCAAGTACACTCATCTAGAAAAGACATGTTGCGCCCTGACTTGGGTAGCCCAAAAGCTGAAACACTACTTGTCTTCTTACACCACTTACCTCATTTCGCGTCTGGATCCGTTGAAGTATATTTTCCAGAAACCTATGCCTACGGGGAGGTTAGCAAAATGGCAAATATTACTTACGGAGTTCGACATCATATACGTGACAAGGACGGCTATGAAAGCTCAAGCCCTGGCCGATCACTTAGCTGAAAATCCCGTTGATGACGAATACGAACCTTTGAGGACGTATTTTCCAGATGAGGAAGTATTGCAGATTGAGGGGTTGGAACTAACCAAGGATCCGGGATGGAAGCTCTTCTTCGATGGAGCGGCAAACGCAAAAGGAGTCGGAGTAGGGGCTCTGTGCTCATATCTGAAACAGGACATCATTATCCTGTTACTGCCCAACTGCGTTTTCATTGTACCAATAATATGGCCGAGTACGAGGCATGTATCTTGGGGTTGCGATTAGCAGTGGACATGGATGTACAGGACGTCTTGGTCTTGGGGGACTCGGACCTTCTGGTACATCAGATTCAGGGAGAATGGGAAACCAGAGATTTAAAGCTTATCCCGTATCGTCGGTGCTTGCATGATCTGACCAAGCGCTTTCGATCAGTAGAATTCAGACACATCCCAAGGATGCATAATGAGGTTGCCGCCGTTGGATACTTTAGCATCAATGCTACATCACCCGGACAAGGTTCGTGTCGATCCATTACACATCCGTGTCCGGAATCAACATGCTTATTGTAACGTGATAGAGGAAGAGGTGGATGGTGAGCCGTGGTTTCATGATGTCAAGGAATACCTCAGGTTAGGAGTATACCCAGAGCAAGCAACTGGAGATCAAAAGCGAGCTATTCGGCGGTTGGCGAACGGATTTTTCCTTAGTGGAGGGGTGCTGTACAAAAGAACCCCGGATTTGGGATTGTTGAGATGTATAGATGCAAGTCAAGCCACAACAGTGATGACAGATATACACTCGGGAGTTTGCGGACCACACATGAGCGGATACGTATTGGCAAAGAAGATTCTTCGAGCAGGATATTACTGGCTCACGATGGAGCGTGATTGTATAAGTTTCGTGCGAAGATGCCATCAGTGTCAGATACATGGAGATTTGATTCATTCTCCGCCGACTGAATTGCATACAATGTCAGCACCATGGCCGTTTGTCGCGTGGGGTATGGATGTTATTGGACCTATTGAGCCTGCGGCTTCCAACGGTCACAGGTTCATTCTGGTAATGATTGATTATTTTACCAAGTGGGTGGAGGCCAAAACATTCAAATCAGTGACCAAGAAGGCGGTGGTGGACTTCATACACTCCCACATCATTTGTAGGTTTGGAATTCCAAAGATGATCATTACAGATAACGGTGCAAATCTTAACAGTGGATTGATGAAAGAGGTATGTCAACGGTTCAAGATTACACACCGAAATTCCACACCGTATCGCCCAAAAGCAAACGGTGCGGTCGAGGCAGCAAACAAGAACATAAAGAAGATATTGAGGAAGATGATAGAAGGGTCTAGGCAGTGGCATGAAAAGTTACCATTTGCGCTGTTGGGTTATCGCACTACCGTCCGGACTTCGATAGGTGCAACTCCTTACTTGTTGGTGTACGGGACTGAAGCAGTAATACCCGCAGAGGTTGAGATTCCGTCCCTCCGAATTGTCGCTGAAGCTGAGATTGATGACGACGAGTGGGTCAAAACCCGATTAGAGCAATTGAGCTTGATCGATGAAAAGAGATTGACAGCGGTATGTCACGGCCAATTGTATCAAAAGAGAATGGCGAGAGCATATAACAAGAAGGTACGTCCCAGGAAATTTGAAGTGGGACAGCATGTGCTGAAGAGAGTTCTACCACATCAGGCCGAAGCGAAAGGCAAGTTCGCTCCAAATTGGCAGGGACCATTTGTGGTGACTAGAGTATTATCCAACGGCGCTCTATGTCTGACGGATGTTGAGGGAAGATGCACCGATATGGCTATCAATTCTGATGCAGTTAAGAGATATTATGTGTAACTCTTTAACGCATTTGTCAACGTTTGGTTTCGTTTGTGTGTATTTGGCATTTTTCGGAGAATGAAATGACAGAGGCAATTGTTCTACTACCCAAACACTTTACCTTTGTTTCCCCCTTTGAGCCTTAATTATTCTTCCATATACCCTCTTTCGGAATCATCAAGGAAGATGTGTAACAGAATAGAAAAGAAACCAAGAAGTAATACAAGAAAAAGTGAACTACGTTCGACCTGATTCCTCAAGAAGGATACGTAGGCGCCACGCGGCTCGGTCATAATAAAATAAAAAAATAATAAAAAAAAAAAATCCCCCAAGTAACAAAACTGGGGCAGAAGTCATTGTTTCGTTTGAAAGATAGTGTGGATTCCGAAAGTTGTAATAAGCCAACCGTTGAGGCTAAACCCCTTTCTTCAGCCTCACGCGCAGAAACCATATCAAGAACCAGAAAGACCTCTCGATCGGTATTTGAGAAGTGCCAAGTCATGTGAATGAAAGCCAAGAGTGACATCCCGACCCTCGATTGAATTCAGGATGCACAAGCCGAAAGGGGATAACGCTCTAGAGAGAATCTCAGGGGTGATACCTCGCCGCAGGGAAAGAAAGCATAAATGAGAGAGTCTTAACGGTGAAAACCCTCGCGGGCACCTTAAGGCGAAGGAAGTTGAGAGAAGTAAAATGAGAGAGTCTTACGGTGAAAACCTTCACGGGCACCTTAAGGCGACGGGAGATAGAGAGAAATGAGAGAATCTCATTAGTGAAAACCATTTGAAGGGCACTGTGAGGTGACAGGACGAGATGGTTACAAGATGTCTGCATGAGACAAGGTTTGGACATCCGTTTACCTCTAGCAGGACGCGGCATCGGAAAATGATTGATATGAATAGATTGGGTAGTTTAATCTCAAAGGCGCGGCATAAACATTGGATCAGGCACACATTCAGATAAGTTTTCTTATTTTTGAGTTCAGAAAAGTTTTTCTCTTCTTTTGTCATTTGCGGTCAGTATTCTTTTCTTTTCTTTCATTTTCGAAAATTGATTTTTCAAAGCTTACTACCAAGTCTCCCAAAGCAGTATATTGAAAGTGAATAGGCGTGGAACGAGGCAATAAGACAGAAGTCGTTGCGATAGCAAGATTGGGATGACAGGCTGAGTGGAAGGTTCGCAAGAATTATGAAGTGTGATGGACACATGTGGCATGTGCGAAAGATGATTTCACGCAACAGATCACCGGCTAAAAAGAGTCGGATCAAACCAAAGATTGGAATAAAAGGAAAGATGAGAGGTCTTTCGTGGAAAGAGCACCGTCCCCAGCAAACGTCAACGTCGCCTTCAAAGTTCGAGAGAGGCCAAGCAGCTGAAAGAGAAAAGAAAATGGCCTCAACAAGAGTGGCACGACCACTCGCGGCATTTCGAAACTAACAATTTTTCTTTGATTTAAAGCAGGAAAAGAGGGTCCGACGGCAGAAAAGCATACCGTCCAGAAGTTTATCACACTGGGGCAGAAAATTTTCTCCTGTTGCGAAAATTTTCTGGGAAGCAAGACTCGGAGGATAAGTGTAGAAAGCAACACAAGACGGAATGATCTTTGAGCCTGGTATCATCCCCAGCAGTTATTGGAAAAAGAAAAAATGGCTTCGAGATTCCTCCAGCGGTATTACATTCCATAATTGGCTCGAGGAAGCAAAAGCGCGAGTCCCATAGGAGGTATGGGAGGAAGGAAGAGCATGAGGGGTGAAGGGAACAAAGAATACTTCCTCAGCAGCATCAGCCCCAGCAGGCGAGTAAACAGTTCCGAAATACCCCCCAGCAGCCAGAAGAAAAAGTGATACGACCCAGGGGAAGGCAATTCCAAGACAGGTTAATTCAGAAGAGAAGGTGGTCCGAGAGGCAATGCAGGAAGAAGAAAACGGTACAAGAGGCAAAGGAAGGTAATCAAGATAGGATGAAATCAGTGAATTGTAATCGAAGTCAGGGAGCCCGCCTGGAGAATGGAGTGGCGATTTAATTTTGAAGTAGTAGTTGAAGTCAGGGAGCCCGCCTGGAGAATGGAGTGGCGATTTAATTTTGAAGTAGTAAGTGAAGTCGGGAAGCCCGCCCGGAGAATGGAGTGGCGATTTAATTTTGTAGTAGTAGTTGAAGTCGGGAGCCCGCCCGGAGAATGGAGTGGCGATTTTATTTTCGAAGTAGTAGTTGAAGTCGGGGAGCCCGCCTGGAGAATGGAGTGGCGATTTAATTTTGAAGTAGTAGTTGAAGTCGGGGAGCCCGCCTGGAGAATGGAGTGGCGATTCAATTTTGAAGTAGTAGGTGAAGTCAGGGAGCCCGCCTGGAGAATGGAGTGGCGATTTAATTTTGAAGTAGTAAGTGAAGTCAGGAAGCCCGCCTGGAGAATGGAGTGGCGATTTAATTTTGAAGTAGTAAGTGAAGTCAGGAAGCCCGCCTGGAGAATGGAGTGGCGATTTAATTTTGAAGTAGTAGTTGAAGTCGGGGAGCCCGCCTGGAGAATGGAGTGGCGATTTAATTTTGAAGTAGTAGTTGAAGTCAGGGAGCCCGCCTGGAGAATGGAGTGGCGATTCAATTTTGAAGTAGTAGGTGAAGTCAGGGAGCCCGCCTGGAGAACGGAGTGGCGATTTAATTTTGAAGTTGTAGTGGAAGTCAGGGAGCCCGCCTGGAGAATGGAGTGGCGATTTAATTTTGAAGTAGTAAGTGAAGTCAGGGAGCCCGCCTGGAGAATGGAGTGGCGATTTTATTTTGAAGTTGTAATTGAAGTCAGGGAGCCCGCCTGGAGAATGGAGTGGCGATTATATTTTAAGTAATAATTAAAGTCAGGAAGCCCGCCTGGAGAATGGAGTGGCGATTTTATTTTGAAGTAGTGGTGGAAGTCAGGGAGCCCGCCTGGAGAATGGAGTGGCGACCTGTTTTAATTTGGTAGAGGAAAGCGGTAGAATGTAACAGAAATCTCCGGCATGAATCCAAGTTCGTAAGAAGAGAAGGAGCCTCAGAAGGAACGCCAAGTCAGACAGGATGGCAAGGAGCGCGACAAGATCAAGTTAAAAAGGATAGATAAGAACTTGTAGTACTGTAACTTAGTCTAGCTTCTTGTTTTTGTTGCTTAGTGCGGTGTAACAAGGAAATCAGCTAAGCGGTGGTAACAGCAGTAACAGCGGCAACAGCAGTAACAGCGAGATCGCAACAGTCATGGTAGTCCCAGCTACCAGAACTTCCCGAACTACATTGACCTGATTCCCTTTTAGCCAGGGATATGTAGGAGACCTTTGAAGCAAGGTTCGGTCAAAACTTTACCAAAATGCTTCATACGGAGTACTTGAATGGGCAAAATCGCTTATATCCGCTCACTTATCTTTGCACGAAAACTCTGCGTGTTTACGCGCAAAGAGGGGCAGCTGTGAGCACGTGATTTTTGCCTTACTTGAGAAGTACTCCCAGAAAATTCGAAAATAAAAATAGTTTCGTGTTGGGCATGATTTTTGTGATTTTGTGTTATTTTATCTTTTTGTGTGCACGTTTATTTATTTAAATTAAAAATACAAAAAATATATGCTAGGTTTTGCATTTTTAGTGTTTGATATCGAAGTCATGTGATTTACATTTTTAGGTGATATGTAATTATGTACGTTAATTGTAGTAAAAAATAGCGGTGTTATAGGTTAGTATATATACATATGTGTGTATATATATATATATATGTATATATACATATATATATATATATATACATATGTGTATATATATATATATATGTATATATACATATATATATATATATATACACATACACATATAGTACATCATGAAGATCCGATCTGGGCCAAAACTTAGTCTAAAAACCAGGCCCAAACGAATTTCCTCTAATCCAGCCCAAATACCCGTCCAAGCTTCAGCCTGTGTAACGCTTGATCTGGACCGTTGGATTTTATTATCCAACGGCCCAGATTAATCCTTTAATTCCAATATACACTCAGACTATGACTTAACCAAACGACACCGTTTGGTTTAAGTGAGGGGATCCTGATCGTTGATCGTAAATGATCCAACGATCAGGATTCAATCTCATATCTCGTATATAAGGCTCATTCCATACCCCGCCCCCATACCCAAGCCCCCCATTTTGTCTCTCTCAGAGACGTTAAAACGCCGCCGTCAAACCACCGCACTCCGCCGGCCGGAAATCGTCTCCGCCGGCGGAAGTAGGCCAAACCAATCCAAACCAATGCCAAAATCTTCCCCTCACCTCACCCATCACGAATCTGGCCTCCGCTAACCTCGAATCCCTCCGGAGCTCCTCGAATCTTCATTTGAAGATTCGAGTCAAACTCGAACCAATGCCAAATCACCCCAAACTCACCCCAAACCCTCACATGGCCTCCCTCGTACCCCGCCGGCTTTCGTTTGCTTCGAATCTAACCAGAAATGCAAAAGCCCCAAATCCGAGCCTATGAACCCTAGATTTCAAAGAAACCCAATTCGAGCCGGGTTAGCCGTAATTGAAGTCCAAGGGACTTTAGTCTAGGTGTTCTCAATCGAGAACATCTCGATTAAAGCCCGTTTGGCTTCAATAATTCCAAATCTTAGTTCGAAGCTTGGGTCGGCAGATTTCTTACGAGGTATTCATTTCTTCTTTGGTCGATTTAATTCGATTGTGTGAATATGTGTGTTTGTTTTATTCATGTTTCAGTTCTCATCTATCATGCTTTTAATTTCTCATATCAGTTGATCTGTTCTCCTCCTTTGAGGCCTTTTATTTGGCCAATTCCCTCTGTTTTCAGTAGTTAAAATGAATCATAGGTTCAATGTGATTAAGGTCGTCAAGCAATTAATTCATATTTGATTAGTTCCTTGATCCCTGCCTGAAATATTAGGAATCAAACTGTAGGTCGATCATTTGTTGTCGATTATGTGTGTTGTCATCGACTAATCAATGTGGTCGATTAGCTTCGTAGGTCTTGTGCATTAGCATTTTTATGGCAGAAACTGATTACACACACAGAATCACTGTTGGATTGTGCTTGTTTGTGATTAAGTGATGATTGGTTATAGTTGATTGGTATCGATGCTGGATTCTGAGTTAATGAGGGTGTTTGGATATAGTGTGTGATTGATGTAGGTTTGAATGGTGTAATTGAAAGAGGTAAGGCATCAAGACTGCTGGTGGAACCTGCTGTACAGCAGAGTGCACCACCAGTTGTCTCCTGTTATTAATTAACTAAAGCCCATGCTTAAGCACAACTTAGTGGCTGAAACAGAGGCATTAAGACTGACAGGCATGGTCTGGCAGAGATAGGTGTGGGCAGGACAATAGTTAATTGATAGTAGGCCTTCAGGAGGGGTTGGGGGTTTCTTGCTATAAAGGTAGCATCAAACTAAAACAGAACTAGACAGTCATAACTGGAGTACCTGGAGAGCAAAAACACAGTCATAACTGGAGAGTATTTAGAGAAATATAAGCAGCAAAGATCCATTCTTGAAAACCATAAAAGAGATAGATAGAAAGAGCTGATAGAGGCTACTGTTTCATTGGTTTCTTTAGGTTACTGTTTCGTGTGTTGTGGTTGTGTCTTGCTGTTGGTGGCAGTGCTTGTGTTGGGTGCTGTTGGTCGTTTGTATTGAGTGTTTGTGGCTGTTGGTCGATTATTGTTGAAGCTGGTCCAGATTTGTTGCTGTGTTGGATTGTTGCTGTTGTGTTTGAGTTGTTGTTACTTGGTTTATTGGTTGTTGTTGGTCAGTTTGTTGTTACTGCTGATCCAGTGTTGTGGCTCTTGGCATATTGTGGCAGCAACTAACTGTTTGTTCTTGTGTTGTTGTTGTCACTGTGCTACTGCCATTGGTAACTGCCACTGGACTGTTGAGTCAGCTCGTATTGTTACCTCGGCTTGAGTTTTGAATTGTTGCTGTTTGGTTTTGGTTGAGAGTCTACTGGTTTTCTTTACCAAGTGTCTACCGGTTGGTTGTTGCTGTGACACTTGTTGCTGTTGGCCTGCTGTTTACCTTGCATCACCAACTCCACTGATCACTAGTCTCTTGCTTGTTGATTTCCAGGTACACTACCCTTGTAACCTCAAGTGATTTGGCTATGAAATGAAGCTGTTCTGATATACTTACTCTACTGAACCTGCACTTTCGCATTAGATGTGTTGCTGGACTGTTTTTTTTCTATAGACTTTCGGATTGTTTCAGATATTAGTTGTTACATGTAATTGAAATATTTGGTAATGGTCGGTTAATGGTAGAAGCTTTGTGCTATTGCCTAATTAGATAATAAATTCTGGTTGGTCAATGTTAGTGCTTATAGAGTTAGTTTAGTCTCGGCTTACGCCTTCGAAGTTGATTATGGGGTTACACTTAGGAATGAATTCACAAAGCTAATGATCCTATCTCGATTTCATATATAATACATTCAATACATGGTTTTATTTAGTGTAGATAAACTGCAAAAGCCAAGAGCCATGATATGTTACAGCAAAAGGTAGAAGCGGAAAATGTCATTAATACTTAGGCACATTCACTTTCAGCAAAGAATTCGTTGATTACTAATTAGGATTTGTAATTGTCTACTCACTCAACTGAATGACATAGTTAAATGAAAGGAGTCGGGGGTGCATTTCATGTGACCCGACCCCAATTTCGGGCAAGAGTAAACAAAGCGTGTCAGGAACCACAGGCGCATTTCATGTGGTGTGGTTCGTAGCAAGTTTTAAATAATTTGGAATCAACTCCTAAGTAAAATACAGTGGGATGTAGTTCGCTTTAGATTTGAATCAAAGGTGCGCCTCGCCCAATAGTCACACTAATCGCATAGCCTTCATAAATGTACATATAAAATACTTAGGTTTTGAGATGCGTTGTTCCTTAACGAATATCACGCCCTTCTCAACAGTGTAAATAAGTAGTCGATCCGGGCGCATATTTTGGTTCTACCTTCTTAAATACGGGTGTGCATTTCATGCGACCCAAATCCAAACCCCGAAATGTTGAACAAGAATATGTCGAGGATCCGGGTGCATTTCATGTGACGTGATTCGAAGGCATATTTTCAAGCAACTTTTTCTTTCGTAAATCATAACCAATAATAAAAGTGGTAAAGGGATATTAACTTGCACTAAGTACATAATTGTAAAAAGCAGATAGATAAGCCAAACACGACAGTTGAGCGACCGTGCTAGAACCACGGAATTCGGGAATGCCTAATACCTTCTCCCGGGTTAATAGAATTCCTTATCCGGATTTATGGTTCGCGGACTGTTAAATAGAGTCATTCTTTTCCTCGATTCGGGATTTAACCGGTGACTTGGGACACCATAAATCTCCCAAGTGGCGACTCTGAAATAATTAAAATAAATCCCATCTCGATTGTCCTTTAATTGGAAAAACTCTTTGCATCCTTGCGGGTGCGTAAAAAAGAGGTGTGACAATCAATATCAGAGTTTGAGTAGGTTTAAAAGGAAACAAACAGATGAGTAGTGAAGTTGGCTTTGATAATATCAAATAGGTTTTGCTCCTGCTAAACAACGGTAGTTAATCATATCAAATGAGTCAGCCTCAAGATATCAACAAGTACAAAAGAGAAAGGAAGCAGTAATTCATTCGAGACTAGCTTTGTAACACTGATTGAGTCCAAATCGTAATATAACCATGCATGTGTAGTCAATCACTTAGCTTTAAATAATCTGGTTCTTGTCAATAAGCTATTGGATTGTTTAAATATTGTATCACATAGTTGAATCATCTCTTTGACTGAGTAATTTCAATACTGTTATAGGTCATTAACAGAAAACAAAGAAATAGGATTAGTTCATTCATATATACATTAATTAGTTGTAATCTAGGATTAATATTGATATTCTTGTACAGCGATTTTCCCTTTTGGATTAATAAAAGAGTGATTTAATTTAATTCCAGTGTGTTTGATTTACTATGAGTTCATTGTCTTTGCATTTTTATTACTGCCTAAATCCGATTTTGGGCCTGACAATTAGTATGGGCCTAGACTATGTCCACGTAACTGTTGGGTTAGCGATGAATTACCCAAAACAGGTCTGGTTTTTAAGAACCGGGACCCCCTTGTTAATGTATTAAATCCTGTTCTGGAAATTCAGGCCCCAATAAACAATAGAAATCATGTGGGCCTGGAATACTTAGTGTTAAAATACGATTAAAAAAACAATATAGAAAACGTAGTATACATTAAGATTGAACTTTCAAAATTAAATTGGGACGAGCCTTGCCCGCCGTTAAACAAGCGGGGCCCCCATCTAGTAATGGTTTAACACAATTAGACTCGGGAAGGCTAATAGCGAATTCCATAGCCTCTCCCAAAAGATTTAAAAGCCGATAGACGTTACTTTAGGGCAAGATTTTAATGTATCTTCCATTGAATGAGTGTGCACTTGGTGCGACTCAAATCCAAATCTCGGCAAAGCTGAAATACACCGAAAGTCATAGGCGTACTGGTTGCGGTATGACTCGAGGCGTGTTTTCGCAATGCCGCAAATTCCATAAAAATAATACTTAAATAAAAAGCAATATATGTTGTTAAAATCTGTGATTGAGTCAAACAAGAGTCGGGAACGACAATTGAGCGACCGTGCTAAAACCACGGAACCCGGGAATGCCTAACACCTTCTCCCGGGTTAACAGAGTTCCTTATCCGGATCTTTGCTTCGCGGACATTTTTAAGAGTCAAATTCCTCGGATTCGGGATTAACCGGTGACTTGGGACACCATTATCTTTCCCAAGTGGCGACTCTGATTAATCTCAATAAAATCCTGAACCGATTGTCCTTTAATTGGAAAAACTCCTTCCTCTATGCTATTATATCCGTTTCGGGTATTTGAGTGTCGAGGTATACCCTACAAGCGTATTTATATGCTTATTTCCCAAAGTGGGGTAGTAAAAAGGGAGGTGTGACAGCTCTGGCGACTCTGCTGGGGACCCAACCCCGAACTTTGGTTTCAGGGTTTAAGAACTCGAGCTCTTTAGAATTGCCGTTCGTGATATTGTTTGACTTCATTATATGATTTGAACAACATGCTACGTGCTTTATCGCTTTGATATTATGTGGACTGTATATAAAAATTGTGCCGAAAACCTTTCTCTCTTCACCCCCGGGGATGTGCTTACTGGTTGAGACTCCCCTTTCTATTAAAGTCACCCTAAATTAAGAAAATAGAGGCCGGATAAGTTACAAAGCCGATTGACTCCGCGAGTCACCGGTACGTAGCCCCCACCTCGATTCGAGTTGTCCGCTCGGGTGCACGGTCTAGCATTCCATGAAACTGTAAGATTTTGAACATAGGTCTAGGACGATTATCTGCATCATATCTGACTTAGGGGACTCAACACAGGGGTTGGGTCCGTCTAGGACAGGTGACCCGGTATCGGAAAAGACCTAGCATGTTATGTGTTGCATTTTTATTGTCTTTGGCCGTTATGCGGACCGGCGAAAATCCCGATGATAGAAAAATTGTTGAAAAAGAAAAAAAAAGAGAGGGAAATAAGAGTTAGTGAAAATAGGTATCCGAAAAAAAAAATCCGAAAAAATGATGGTTTTTGTTGTTAAAATAAATTGGTCAATTAATCTGACCGAACTACGCAGGTGTGATTCTCGCCATTAGGTGAGATACGTAGGCAACCCTTAAACGGGTCCAACCACACTTTTAGAAAAAGACCAAAAAGATTTTCCTTTTCAAATAATCGAGGTGATTGCTATTTTTGGAAACGGCCGAATATTCTGAAAGGACGCCGGAAGGCTGTTTTGGCAAAAATAGCCACTTCGAAAGCCATATTTCTTTCAAAAAATGAAAACTTGCATTGAAAAAGATTTTTCTTTTTTCTAAATAAAATCGCCTTTAATAAATGTGCAGGACGAGCATAATGATGAATGAACATTTCTCCTTAAATAAAATCCCTTCGGAGCTGAAACTGTGGTGGCAAGACATGGGATCAGATGGTCAGGACTTGGTCAAAGGTTACTTGAAAGATCATACGGGGCTATTGGACATAATCCCCCGAGGCCACGTGATTAGAACGTTGGTCACATTTTGGGATCCGGCACACAATGTATTGCATTTCCCAGATTTTGAACTCACCCCTACTCTAGAGGAAATTGCTTTCTATATCGAGAAGAATAAGGTCTCGTTAAAAGGAAAATACCCGGTATCTCCAAGGGCGGTAACAGTGCATCGTTTTCTGGACTCTCTGAAAATTGCCAGGAATGTTCACAACGAAGATCTAGCCAACGGGTTTTGTTCCTTAAACTTCATCTATAGTAGGTATGGACACATCGGGGGTTTCAACGACCCCACGAACAAGTTATGCAGCAAGACCAACCGAGCAAAATGGGAGGAGCACCGGAGCTTTGCTTTCTTAGTGGCATTTCTCGGAATTGTCATATTTCCGAGAAAAGATGGGCATATCAGCATAAAGGTTGCCGGGGTAGCAAGCACATTGATAGTACAAGACAATTGTACTCTAGCTCCAATGATTGTAGCTGACATCTACCGTGCTCTGACTGCGTGCAAAGCGGGAGCCAACTTCTTTGAAGGGTGTAATTTGATTTTGCAAATTTGGTTAATTGAACATCTATGCCATCACCCTTCGTTCTCAAGCTATGGTTCAGCTGAACGAACATGTTTGGAAGAATTCTATACGAGAACAAAAGAAGTAAAATTGTCGGAGGGAGTCAAAGATTGGATTTTGCATCTTCGATCATTAACTGATGGCCATCGATTGGACATATCCGGCTACCTCTTGACGAAGTAATATATATGCCGACGGAAGGGTCACCATTTTTGATCATGGGCTTGAAAAGTATCCAACCTTATGCCCCATACAGGGCCCTGCGACAGTTGGGTAGATGTCAAATTATTCCGAGAGACGGGGACCTCAGTGCGCAAGCTATAGAAATTGGTCCGGATGGGCAATTCCCGGAAGCAAAGATCCGGAAAATCTGGAATGAGTGTCAAAACCTGAAAATGGATACCTCTGTGCAGAATAGAGCCCGGGGAGAAGTATCATCAGGATACTCCACATGGTACCGACGGGGTGTTGAGCATGAACGCCTTTCGAAAAGACCTCACCTGCAAGATTTGATAGAGCAATCCAAGGAGAATCAGAACTGGGCGGCCAAAGAAAAAGAATACAAGGACAAAATCAGCTTGTTGGAGGATAAATTGAGAAATCTCCACTTTGAAAGTGGTTTACAGGCAGCATCCGATGAAGGAGAGAAGAAACAGCTGAAGAAAGAAAACGAAATGTTGAAGGCTCAGATTGCTCAAATGAAAATTGCATCCGAGACCCCGGTTCGCTTAGCTCGGGATGAGAAATTAATTGAGATTCTCCGGCGCAAAGTAAATGACTACAGCTTCGACTTGGACAAGGCTGAAAAGGAATTAGTGAGGGCTCAGAAGCAAATAGCCAGAGATGCTGAGGAAAGAGCCAAGTTGGTTCAGTAGTTACAAGATAAGCACGAATATGAGGTAGCTCGGCTCAAAAAGAAAATAATTTCAGCCATGGTTAAAAGTGACAAGATTATCAAAGATCTTGAAGAAAAGAGAGAGCATTGTTACACAACTATGGCTGGACTAGAATTGGAGCTGCAGCAAGTACAGAAAGATAACCAACATACCTTGGATGCTCGCACTGAACAAATAAGCCAGTTGTTGCAAGAAAAGGGGGTCATTCGAGAGAAGATTGTTCGCATTGCTCAATACATCACCCGAAAGAGTCAACTGTGTGAAGATATGTCTCGAGGAACCTTTATATCAGCGGTGAAATTCTTCGTGCAACAAGTCATGTCTGACCTAGATAGGCTCCAAAGGGGATTAGCATATAGGCCCGCGGCAAGACCGAACGATGTCTCGCGGGCACTAGGAGAAATAATGTATTCATAGGGCATGCATCATCTTTTTATATTTTTCTTTTGCACCAGCATTACAACATCATCTTGTAATCAACATTTTGAATTATCAATGAAAATCAAGTGTTGTTGTCAATTCTTTTGCTTTATGTCATTTCTTCTAATTTCGATAGGCAAATAAATAGGAACGTAATTATGAAAATGACAAGAAAAGAAAAGGAGAGAAAACAAAAAAGGAAAGAAATGATTGGTTCAAATGAGCAGCGGCCGGGATGATGCATGACGACTCGAGGAAAATGTGTTTTAAAGTCATTGCATTTTATCTTCTCATGCGCTAACAACTAATGGGTGTTGATGTTTATGAGTTCAGATTTTATTGGCAACTGGCATTCTGGCTACTCACCCTTACAACACGAGATACAAGAAAATGACGAAAGCTGTGTCCCAAGAAATTGAGGCAACTATCGTGGATCCTGCTCAAGAAGAGGAGATTGTAGACGTAGCAGGGATGAAGGAGGAAATGTACAAATTAAAGCAGCAGATGGTCGAAATGTACCAGGCTTGGTCTAGAGGTCAACCCCTGCCAGCTTACCCTGCCAATCCCACATACATCCCTCCAGCCAACCCCAATCCCGAACCACCTACAATGAATTCATCCTCCACGTACCCTGAGTACCATCACTATTATGCCTCCACTTCCCAAGTACCACCACCTCCAGCAAAACAAGCACCACCTCATCTACCCCAAGTTGCTCCAGTGTATGTGGCACCTCCACCTGCTGCCCTGCACAAATCATCTAGTGAACCAATGTTCCACATACAAGATCCTCATTACTACCCGCCCGAACCAACTTTCCGACAGCACGAATCTCATACCCCGCTAATGGAAACGAGTGAAGAGAGAATTGCCAAGAATGCAGGGCAAGAAGAGATGGCCAGAAAGGTGAAAAGTCTGGAAAATGCCTTTCGCAATATGCAAGGATTGGGAGGGCAAGTGAGCGTGGCATACAAGGATTTATGTCTGTTCCCTGAAGTGTAACTTCCCGTTGGATTTAAGTTGCCAAAGTTTGATATGTATAGCAGACATGGAGATCCGGTGGCCCACCTCAGGGGATATTGTAGAAAAATGAGAGGTGCGGGAGGCAGGGATGAGCTGTTGATGGCGTATTTTAGTCAGAGTTTAAGTGGTTCAGCTTTAGAGTGGTATACTCGACAGGATCATACAAGGTGGTTCGTCTCGGATGATCTTGCGCAAGCCTTTGCAAATCACTTTCAATACAATCTAGAAATCATACCTGATAGACTATCCCTTACAAAGATGGAGAAAAATCCAGGAGAAAGCTTCAGGGAGTTCGGTTTCAGATGGAGGGAGCAGGCTGCAAGAGTAGATCCACCAATGAAGGAAGGAGAGATGGTGGATTGTTTCCTACAGGCTTTGGAGCCTACATATTATGGTCATTTAGTGTCAGCAATTGGAAAACGTTTCAATGAAGTCGTGATGATGGGAAGCTTTGTTTAGGAAGGTTTGAAAACAAACAAAATCATGAGTTTTTCGGCCATTAAGGCCACAAATCAAGCAATACAGACTGGGAACGGAGGAGCAATGGGAAAGAAGAAAAAGGAAGAGGTAGCAACTGTAGAGAGCAGGCCATGGAATCGTAACCCGCATCACCACCCACCAAGACCCTACCACCAATACTCACCAAATCCATCAACTTCATATAACCCACCGCCACCATCTTACCCGCCAACTCCGTATAACACACCAACCGCCACCATCTTACCCACCAACAGTCCTACACTACCACCACCCGCAAGCCCAAACCTACTCACCACCACCACATGTGTGGAGAGCCCAAGCCCCACACAATGTTTACCATACCCAAAACACATACCCCGCTTCTAAACCCTGCAGAAACCCAAACAGACCCAGGCCTGACTCAGAATGGAGAAATAAGGCAAGGAAATCATTCACTCCATTGGGAGAGTCATATACCAGCCTTTATCACAGATTAAAAGAGTTGGGAATGTTGAGCCCGGTTGCACCTAAACTCCCAAACCCACCTCCAAAAAACATTGATCAATCTGTCAGGTGTGAGTATTGTTCGGGAACACCAGGCCATGATACTGAAAAGTGTTGGCAACTGAAGAATGCTATCTAGGATCTTATTGATAGTCGGAGAATTGAAGTACAAGCTCCGGAGGCTCCAAACATCATGCAAAACGCACTGCCAACTCACCATGAAACGCATATGATAGAATTAGCGCAGGGTGAGAGCAGTCGGAAGCCGTCTCAGTCTGTTATGATGATTAAGGCAAGTAGCAGAACGGAAAAGGAAGCCGTGAAAGAAAAAATGATTGTTGAAGAACCAGCAAAAAAGCCAGTAGTGGTGGAGGGTTTGAAGGTTGTAGTACCAGGCGTGAAGCCGATATTGACTGTGAAAGGCGCGAGTGTGGAACCAGTAATCATAAGACCGGTGGTGCAGATGCCGGTAGTGAGCACGAAGACCGTACCTTGGAATTACAACAAGGTAACAATGATCTATAAAGGGAAAGAGGTATCTGGGGAAATCAATGAAACCCACGGTCTGACTCGGTCTGGGAGGTGCTTTGCCCCAGAAGAATTGAGAAGAATGAAAACAGTGAAAGAGAACCAGTTAAAGAAGCCAGTGTCAGAAGAAGAGGCGGAGGAATTCCTCGAAAAGATAAAGTCACAGGATTATTCTATAGTTGAGCAGCTGAGGAAGACCCCTGCGCAGATCTCTTTGCTATCTTTGTTAATACACTCGGAAGAACACAGGAAGGCTCTGATGAAGATACTGAACAAGGCTCATGTTCCAGAAAAGATCTCAGTTTACCACTTGGAAAAGATTACCAGCAAGATCTTCGAGTCTAATAGGATCACATTTTCAGATAAGGAATTGCCTGTTGAGGGAACCGAACACAATAAGGCGCTTTACCTTACGATAAAAAGCGAAGAGTCGATAGTGACCAGAGTGTTGATAGACAACGGATCAAGCGCTAACATTTGCCCACTATCGACTTTGGGGAAGCTGAACGTCAGTCCGGACAGAATCCGAAAGAACAGTATAAATGTGAGAGGATTCGATGGTGGAGGTAAGAACACATTGGGAGACATTATTCTGGAGGTGACCATTGGTCCTGTGGATTTTACTATGGAATTCCACGTGCTCGACATTGCTGTGTCATATAATTTGTTGCTAGGCCGACCCTGGATCCACCCGGCCAAGGTAGTACCGTCGTCTTTACACCAGATGGTCAAATTCGAGTGGGAGCAACAGGAAATAGTGGTACATGGGGAAGAGAATGCCTGCAATGTGGTGACACCGTTTGATAATGCTGACGGAGATAGGGGTCCTTGGGTCTACCAAGTGACAGATGCCATAACAGTGAACAGAATTGCTGAAGGAGAAAAATTGCCGATCCCTATGGTGGCACCAACTGCTGTGATGGTGGCCAAGGAAATGCTCAAAAACGGGTTTGCGCCAGGAAAGGGATTGGGCAAAGCAACCAGTTCAACTTCCAGAAAACAAAGGTACTTTCGGCTTAGGGTTCAAACCCACCTTTGCCGACATCCAGAGAGCCTCTAAAGCCAAAAAGAATTGGACCCTGCCTAAGCCTATACCCAAACTATCCGACACCTTCATCAAGCCTGGTACAAAATATCGGACATCTGCTGTGACAAAGTACATCGAGACCCAACCTGATGAAGAAATTCTGAGTTTTGAGAAGATCTTTGGGGATGTGAGTATGGTTGAGGTGGGGGAAGGCACAAGCAAAATGGATGTGCAGTTTGTGGGACCTGGAATTATGTTGAACAATTGGGAAGCCACTCCTTTCCCTATCAGGAAGGAGTCCTGGTAGTTAGCTCCGAAAATTTCATTATTGCTTTCCCAAAAATAATTGTTACTTTTGTAGTTCTCCCATCCCCCTCATGAAAAGAAATCAAAATGTATCCCAAACTTTGTTAATCTTTTTATCAATGAAATGCAGTTTTCCTTTTCTTCACTTTTTGCCTTATTTTTCTTTATTTTTTCTTTTGTACAGTTCTGCATGTGTTGATTCTGATGCCATGTCATGCGTGAAGGATTCTAGACCCAGTTCTGACAGTCACATTACCATACAAGAAATTGAGGAAGATAGTGAGATAGAATGTGAGGATGAGGAAGCCTTGGAGGAAATAAGTAAGGACATGAAACAATATGAGGAAAAACCCAAACCGAATTTGAGTGATACAAAATCCATAAATTTGGGGAGCGAAGATAATGTCCGGGAAACAAAAATTAGTGTTCATTTGGAGGCACCCCTCAGGGACGAATTGATAAGGTTGTTACATGAGTTTAAGGACATTTTTGCTTGGTCCTATGATGACATGCCCGGACTTAGCACTGATTTGGTGGTACACAAGTTGCCTATCTACTCTGAATGTCGGCCGGTAAAGCAAAAGTTGCGGAAATTCAAAACGGACATTAGTGTGAAGATAAAAGAAGAGGTGAATAAGCAGTTTGAGGCAAAGGTCATACGAGTCACCAAATACCCCACCTGGTTGGCGAATGTCGTGCCGGTCCCAAAGAAAGATGGAAAAACCAGAGTGTGTGTGGACTATAGAGACCTCAACAAAGCCAGTCCGAAGGATGACTTCCCATTGCCAAACATTCACATATTGATCGACAATTGTGCCAAGCATGACGAGACGGGCAAGAAAGAGCAAGCTATATATTACCTCAGTAAGAAGTTTACATCCTACGAAGTGAAATATACTCAACTTGAAAGAACTTGTTGTGCGTTGATTTGGGTAGCCCAGAAATTGAAGCATTATTTGTCGGCATATACCACATACTTGATATCACGACTGGATCCTCCGAAGTACATATTTCAGAAGCCTATGCCTACGAGAAGACTTGCTAAATGGCAGATTCTGCTCACAGAATTTGACATTATCTATGTGACTCGTACGGCGATGAAGGCACAAGCAATTGCAGACCACTTAGCGGAGAATCCGGTGGATGATGAGTATGAGCCTTTTAAGACGTACTTTCCGGATAAGGAGGCAATGAATGTCGAGGAAATGGAACAAGATGAGAAGCCAGGATGGAAAATGTACTTCGACGAAGCCGTCAACAGCAAGGGCGTTGGTATCGGAGCGGTACTCATTTCAGGTACGGGTCAACACTATCCCGTCACAGCTCAGCTTCGATTTTTCTGTACCAACAACATGGCCGAATATGAGGGTTGTGAGCACGTGATTTTTGCCTCACACGAATTACTCCCAAAATATCAAAAATAAAAGAGTTTTGTTTGTTTGCAATGTTTGGGGATCACATGTTCTTTTTCTTATCGCTTGCATTTGTGGGTCCGTGTCTGTTTGCTTAAGTTAACAATCAAAATACATATACCAAATACGTCGCATTTATATTTGCAGGGTTAGTTCCGTACTTAGAAATAGTTAAGTTTTATTTTGCGAAAATGAAAAGTCATAAAAAGGGGGTATTTTTTAGCTCTTGTCATTTAATGTACAATTTGGTAGTTAATTGTTACTAAAAATTAATTATAGGTGTTACAAGTCGATTTGATTATATATATATATATATATATGTATATATATATATATATATGTATATATAGATATATGTATATATAATGCAACATGGAGTGTAGTTTTAGGAAATAAGAAGAGCAGATTTGGGCCAAAGCTTAGGCCAAAACCAGGCCCAAGCGAATCACCTCTGGTCCAGTCCAACCCGTCCTCGATCGTGGCCGTTCATTTCGAATTGATCCTACCGCCACGATCTCCCCTGTCTACCCGTTCAAGGAGCACTGATCTGGGCCGTTCGATTCAGTGGATCCAACGGCCAATGCTTCATCCCCCAACCCGTTATGCAACCCGACCCAGTCAACCCACAGACAACCCGGCTCCAATAAACGACCAAACGGTATCGTTTGGATAAATGAAACGATCCAGGCCGTTGATCTCATCAGATCAAACGGCCAGGATTTATTTCTCACATTGGTATATAAATCCCAAAAGCCCACCCCGCCCCCAAGCCGGACCCCCCTTACACTCGTCGTCTCTCTTAGAGACGAATTAACCTCGCCGTCCACCACCGTGCTCCGCCCGCCGGAAATCGCCTCACGACGGTTCCGGTAGGCCAACGGCCACCAAATTTACACCAACCCTTCTCCTCACCTCCCTCTCTTCGAATCCGGCCTCCGTTAGTCTCGAATCTGTTTCGAGCGTGTCGAATATTGAATCAAAGGTCGCCGGGATTTGAAAACCATGCCAAACCTCACCAAAATAACACCATAGCTTCCCATGAGCTCCCTCATACCCCCACCGGCCTTAGTTTTGTTCGAATCTTGCCAGAACCAGTCGAGCCCCAAAATCTCGGCCATGAACCCTAAACTCGATTCCTGCCTAATTAAGGTCTAATAGACCTTAATTGGGATGTTTCCATTATTGAAAACATCTCAATTAAGGTCCATTGGCCTCAAAAACGAAGAATCCAAGTCCAAGTTGAATCCCAAGTTCGAATTGAACCCAAGATAGGTCCGGGTCCGTTCAAGTGCGGATTTGTCTTCTCTTATGGTATTTCTTCTTATTCCGTTTGTTAATCAGTTGAATTTTATCTTTCTTTCTTTTTAGTTTTCTGTTTCTCTTCATCTCCAGTAGACCTTTATTCCGGTAAATTCCCATCTGTGTGAATTCAATGCTAATTGCTTTATATGCGTAGTTTATTTAACGTCGTCAACAAGTTAATTTATTTGTATGATTGTTCACCACCCTGTCTGCCCGTATGCAATTCACCATTAGGGTTGTTATCTGTTTAATTCTGGATTAGGATTTAACTGAATGTAAGTATTAGGGTTGGATTAAGGCCATTTGTTTAATCTATCGCCCATAAGATAGCCTAGTGGAGCCTGCTATCACAGCAGGACACTCCACCAGGTCTGTACTTCACATTTTTTTTATTTATTAAAGCCCATATTTAAGCAAAACTTAGTGGTGAAAACTAGCAGAGCATTGTCTGGGCAGAGATAGGAATGGGTAGGGGTATTAGTTTAGTGAGAAGCATTCATTCAATGGGGAATTCAAAAAAACTATAAGTATAGGATGCGAAAGAGATAGAGAGGACATTGTTTGAGATCCAGAGAGAGCTGAGAGGAAAAATAGTGAGACTGGATTCTGAAGAGAGGCAACTGAAAGAAAAAAACATACACGGATTTCAGATAAAAAACATACACAGCTTTGAGGGAGGTAGTTTGAGAGAAAAGGAAAGAAGAAAACATTGTGCTTCTTCACTGTCTCACTGTTTTATTAAGCTAGGGATTGGGTTTTGTATTGGTTTATTTGCCATTTGGTCTCTGGATTGGCTACTGGGTGTCTACTTCTGTGTGTCATTGGCCCCGGTTTGCTGTGTGGTATTGTGTTTGATTGCTACTGGTTTGGAGTGCTGTGTTTGTTGCTGAGTGTTGTGGTATTTGGGCCACTGCTGGTGCTGAGTTTGGTTACTGCTGTTGGTCTTGTCTGGGTGTTATTTGTTGCTGTGTTTTGGCTATTGTTTTTCCTCCTGTTGCTGCTGGTTCATTACTGCTGTTGCTGTGAATTGCTTGCCACTTCATCACTGACCTCCTTTTCTTTTGCTCTTCAATACCCAGGTACACATTTATGGACTTATTTTGATGTAACTGGGAAGAGAAGTCTGAAAATGAGATGTTCATAGATCCATATGTACTGATAGGTTTTTTTTGTTATCCAAATGGACTGATTGTAGTTAAGTAAAATGTAATGAATATTAGTTCTTAAATCTCATGCCATACGGATCATAAACATGTATGTATACCTTTGTGGACTGTTATAAATTTTTTCTATTTAGTTTGTGTTAGCTGGTGTTAATTCGAAATTAGAAACAAAAAAAGTAGGAATTCAGTTTGGAATTAGAAATCAGCCTAATCTCATTTGTGATTTAAATATCAGAAGTCTTAATTACAGAAGATCAGCATCGTTAGTGTATTTGGACCAAAAATCAACATGAAAAAATTGAGCCTATGTAAACAGTCACTGTTTGGAAGTGTGTACATTAATTCTTCCTCATTAAAAAATAAGATTTCAGAATAGTTAGCTAATCAATTAGTAGGTTTAAATTTAGTTAATTCTGTTATGAATAGATTTAACATTTTTTTACTGTTTTGCATGATAAAGATTGTAATCCTATATTTTAGTTTCCTTTCGGTCAAGTTTTGCTCACTGTAGTTGAGGTAGGCATATAAAAATGCATGGTAAATTTGAGATGATAACTCACCGTTGATTTAATACATACTGAGAGGAAGACAATGTGAATGGACTGAACACATATTTATAATTTAAGCTCTAAGGGATTCATTTCTAATGAACCAGTGATGGAATTTTACAGTAGAAATTTAATATAATAAAATGTTCTACATTCATAAATAACTGATCATCTCCCGCATAGAGAATGTTGGACTGTGAATGGCTGTAATTAGGTAATGGGCTCCAGCGTGTCTTTAACAGGCCCAAATTGGTGTAAATCAGAAAACTATGCAGTAACATAACAGTTTAGGTAAAATAACAAAGTAATTAGGACCTTTGTTTATTATTAGAGACCAATTAAATAGAAAATCATAGTCATGTTAAGATTGACCTGAAATAAAATAATGAGACGAGCTTCGCCAAACAAATAATACACAATTGCGGGGCCCTCGAATAATTGTTATGAAAAACTTAGATTTGGAAGGACCGTTAGTAAATTTCACGGTCTTTCCCAAAGTTAACAATACGATAGACTCTTTAGGCACGACTTTAATAAAATTACTTTCCTAAATACGGGTGCGCATTTATGTGACCCAAATCTTATTCTCGGCGAAACTGAAATACACTAAAGTCGCAGGCGTACTGGTTGCGGTGCGGCTCGAAATGTGTTTTCGTGACGTCGCAGTTCTTCTAAGAAATAAAAGCGGAGCATTAAAAATACATAGTTAAAATATATAAAGAAATCGGATAAAAGCAAAAAGTACAGTTGAGCGACCGTGCTAAAACCACGGAATCCGGGAGTGCCTAACACCTTCTCCCGGGTTAACAGAGTTCCTTATCCGGTTTTCTAGTTTCGCAGACTATATTACAAAGTCATAAATTTCCTCGGTTCGGGATCAAACCGGTGACTTGGGACACCATTACTTTCCCAAGTGGCGACTCTGAATTTAATAAATGGATCCCGTCTCGATTGTCCTTTAATTGGAAAAACTCCCTCGTGCCCCCGCGGGTGCGTAAAAAGGAGGTGTGACAGCTCTGGCGACTCTGCTGGGGACTGATTGAACTTCGGTTCAGGGTCTGAGAATTCGGGCTCAGTTAAATTGTTGTTTTGTCTATATCTGATTTTACTACATGTTTAATTAATGTGCCACATGTCTACCGCTTTGATACTAGTTGCACTGTATATACAAACTGTTATATGTTTACCGCTTTGATATTACGTGAACTGTATATAAAACTGTGCCGAAAACCCTTCACTTCTCACCCCCGGGGATGTGCTCACTGGTTGAGACTCCTTATTCTGTTAGTGTCATACCCCAAAATAATGAAGAGGCTCGGAAAGTTTCTAAGCCGGTTGGCCTTTTGGTTCCCGAAAAGGAGCTCCTTCCTCAGCCCGAGTTGTCCGCTTGGGTACACGGTCTAGATCATGCACCGAGGTTTTGAACTTAGAATAACATAACTGCATACCGGATCCCTAGTAGGAAACGCTTATTTGCATCACGTTGCATTTGACTTAGGGGACTCAACACGGGGGTTGGGTCCGTCTAGGACAGGCAACCTGAAATGAAAAGACCATCCTGCTATACCATGTTTGTTTCAAGCATTTATTCGAACTTGCATGCTGACCGGCTTTTAAATACTGAAGAGAAACGAAAAACAAAAGGAAACAGTATGGGTAAATAGATATTTTCAGAAAATACAAAAATGTGTTTTACCAACAAATCAATAGTTCAGTTTGCTAATAAAAGACGATGGAAGGTTGACTTTGCCGACAATGGGTTTTCTTAACAAAATGTGTTTTCTTTGTCGGTCAATAAAAGAAAATGTGTTTCTTAACAAAATGTGTTTTCTTTGTCGGTCAATAAAACAAAATAATTTGTCTTGACGGACCGAACTACGCGGGTTTGATTCTCACCGGATGTGAGATACGTAGGCAACCCCCGTCGGGTCCAACTTGCCATTTTTTAAAAAAATATATACCAAAATCTGTAAATTTTGAAAAAATCATTGCCAGCCAAAATGATCTTCTTCTTTAAATAAATGTGCAGGATGAGCACGATTCAAAATGAACCCTTTTCACTCATGACTAAAATCCCGGTACAAATACGACTATGGTGGGATGATCTAGGCAAAGAAGGGCAGGGATGAGGTTAAAAAGTATTTGAAAGGTCTCACAGGTCTGCTTGAAATAAAACCTCGAGGGGACATCACAAGAGCATTAGTCACATATTGGGATTCCGCGCACAATGTTTTTCACTTCTCGGACTTCGAGCTTACCCCAACTGTGGAGGAGATGACCGGATACATTGGAAACATTGATATACCATTGGGGCATCAATATCTAATCGCCCCCAGGGTTGTCGCCATACACCGGTTTTTAGACTCACTGAAGACAGCCAGAACGGTACGAAACCCAGATCTAGCACAAGGGTTTTGTACTTTAAATTTCATCTATCAAAGGTACGGTCATGTGGGAGGTTTCGACAAGCCAGAAAACAAATTATGCAGCAAGGGTAATCGCCGGAAATGGGAGGAGCATAGACGAGTTGCTTTCATGACAGCCTTTTTAGGACTCATGGTATTCCCAAGGAAAGACGGGAACATTGATATAAAGGTAGACGGAGTCGTCAGTACTTTGCTTGACCAAAGCGAAAGTACTCTCGCTCCTATGATACTATCAGACATATATCGAGCCCTCACAATCTGCAAAGCCGGGGGAGATTTTTTCGAAGGCTGTAATTTACTGCTACAGATGTGGATGATCGAGCACCTGTGTCGCCTCACCCAATTCTTGAGATATGGGTTGGTTGAGAAAACTTGCATAAGCGAATTCTATACAAGGATTGATAGGGCCGTCATGCCTGAAGGAACATTGGCATGGAGGGCATACTTTCAGGCTCTCAACGCAAGTCAAATACAATGGATGTTGGGTTGGTTGCAGGATAGACAGAATCGTGTACATGCCAGCGGCTAGGTCCCCCTTTCTCTTAATGGGACTTAAAAGCATTCAACCTTATGCGCCCCATCGGGTGTTGAGACGGCTCGGGAGGTGCCAGATAGTACCCAAAGAAGAAGACCTGAGTACCCAGGTTATTGAAATTGGTCCCGATGGTCAATTCCCAGAAGCAAGGGTCCGCCAGATCTGGAGCAAATGTCAATATCTGGAGGCAAACACTTGTGTGCAGGATCGAGCTAGAGGAGAGGTTGTACCCGGATATCTTACTTGGTACAAAGGAGAAACATCGGGTGAAAGACCAGCCAAAAGACCTCACCTCAGGGAATTTGCTGAAGCGTCACAAGAACAATGGGACTGGTTAGCTAAAGAAGAGGTTTACAGAACAAAGATCGGAAAGATAGAGCAACGGGTCCAAGATCTCCAATTTGAAAAGGATATGCAAGCCGCCGCCGACGAGGGAGATAAAAAGAAGTTGGCACAAGAAAATGACTGTTTGAGGGCTCAGATCCAGCAAATGAAAAGGGATGCTGACAGACAATTGAGAAGTCGAGCAGACGAAAAATTGATAAAGGGTTTGAGAAGCCAAGTGGCCGATGTCCAAAGAGAATTGGAAGAGTCGAAGGCCCAAACAATGAGGGTCCGTGCTAGCTGTAGAAAGGAGGCACATCAACATGCACTTCACCTGCAACGGATAGAAGAAGATTACACTGAGATCATTACTAGTCTAAGGGAAGCAAATGTTATCCTCAGGGAGCGGGTTTTCAAGCAAGCCCGAGATGCCAGAGCAGACCTCGACCGTTGCCACGATTTGATGGCCCGACTACAAGAACAAGTGGATAGGCTCCTAGACCAAGTCACCAACAATGCTCGAAGAATGGGGGTGAAAAACCAGCAGATAGAACAGCTACTCAGAGAAAGGGACATGATCAAGGACAGAATTGGAGAAATAGGGCACTATGTAACCATGAAGTGTCTAGCTTGCGAACAGATGCCCCGCCCTGCCCTTTTTGCTTCGGTTATGGGCTATGTTCATCGGATCATGAGGGATTTAAGGGGACTGCACAAGGACCTCACACCAAGGCCCGCGGCAAGGCCGAATGATGCCTCGCAGGCTCCCAGGAATTTTAGAGCATTAGACTTCTGATTTAAAAATGTATTTTGAAATAGTGAGTCAAGTTGGTTGGCATTTTATTTTCCTTTTTCGAGTCAAACATTCCTCTATTTTGTCGATTATTGTAAGACATGTCTTGTAACTTTAAGGTTTTATTTGATATAAAAGTTACTGAATTTTGCCACAATCTTGTTACCAGAACTACGCTCGGTCTGATTCACGCGGGGACGTGATACGTAGGCAATCCACATAAGATTCGACCATCACTAAAAAGAAAGGAAAAGAATGCGAAGGTTAACAACAATAAGGTTTTCAAGGATAGTTGAAAAAAGAGAAAAGAAAAGGAAGAAAAAAAAAGAGAAAAAGAGAAAAAGAGAAAAGCTGGAATGACGCATGTTATGAGTACATATAGAAAGGGTTATCTGGTTAGGTGCATTGCATCCAACGTGCTATAACATATCTGTTAAACTCGGTAAACTAATAAGTCTTTGTCAATTTCCAGAAAAGTTTAGCAGTTGGTTTGACAGAATATACTGGCCAGCCACCACTACCGTACTAGATCTAAAGGGCTAATTACAGCAAGCATGTCTAGTTCCGGTAAAAGTCTTGAGGAAGAGAAATCGGAGATACAAGTCATGAAAGAAGAGGTAGACCGGTTGAAATAGCAGATAACAGAGATGCACCTAGCCTGGGCTAGGGGACAGTCTTCACCAAACCGCCCTACTCTCGCATCAGCTCCAGAATATCCACCCCTTGATCCATCGACAAGCGCCCCAATCTATCCATTCTACCAAGGGGAAAACCCTTATGTCACCCAAATTCCACCAGCCAAACAAAATCCTCCTCCAGTCACCCCTGTTTTTGTGGCACCCCCACCTGCTACTCTACAAAAGTCACCCGGGGAGCCGCATGTTCAAATCCATGACAATTCTTACTATCCTCCCGAGCCTACCTTCAGGGCTCCTGAACCACATCCACACACCCCTCATTGGGATAATCCGGCAGAACTGGAAAAGCACTTCCAAAGTTCGGAACATGAGGAAGTTATTAGAAAAGTTAAAAGCCTGGAGCAGTCCTTCAGGAATATGCACGGTTTGGGCAACCAGGTCAGTGTCGCTTACAAGGATCTGTGTCCATTCCCAGATGTCCAGTTGCCAGCCGGGTTTAAAATGCCCAAGTTCGACCTATACGAGGGGCACGGTGATCCAGTAGCCCATCTTCGAGGGTTTTGTAGTAAAATGCGAGGAGCCGGAGGACGGGACGAGATTCTGATAGCTTACTTCGGTCAGAGTTTGGGGGGATCTGCACTAGAGTGGTACACTAGGTAGGATCCCAGCAGATGGTTTACGTGGGATGATTTGGCTCAGGCATTCATTGGCCAGTTCTAGTACAATCTTGAAATAGTCCCGGACCGCTTGTCATTGCTCAAGTTAGAAAAGAAACCCACCGAAAGTTTCAGAGAATTTGGTTTCCGCTGGAGGGAACAGGAAGCAAGGGTAGATCCGCCTATGAGAGAGAACGAGATGGTGGATTACTTCTTGCAAACACTGGAGCCAACCTATTTCGGACATCTGGTGACGTCCGTGGGAAAGTCATTCACTGAGGTGATAAAGATGGGGGCTATGATCGAGGAAGGCTTGAAAACCAACAAGATCATGAGCTATTCAGCATTGAAGGCCACCACTCAGGCTATCCAAAGTGGTACTGGAGGAGTACTTGGGAAAAAGAGGAAAGAGGAAGTCGCGGCAGTCGAGTCCGGGACATGGTTCAGAAACAGAGGCCCCGCACCCCAATACAGCCCGCCCCAGCCTCACCACCAAAATTACTTCCACAATCCATATAACCACCCGCAACATTACTATCCCGCACATGATCCCCATTTTACTGTCCATCACGCACAGTCCTATTCCGCACCTCCCGTCCATGCACCGTGGCGTGCACCAAACCCGCAAAACAATTATCCACCCCTAAGAGCTTACAGAAACCCCTCGGGCGCGAGTTTTCGTTCGAACCAAGCATTCAAGGGCGACAGGGCGCCAAGGCCAAAGACTTTCACTCCCTTGGGAGAGTCTTACACCAGTCTGTTCCACCGGTTGAAGTAAGTAGGGTTGCTAAATCCGGTTGAAGCTAAGCTACCAAACCCTCTTCCAAAGAACCTGGACCATTCAGTAAATTGTGCATACTGCTCAGGATGTCCAGGACACGACACGGAAAAGTGTTGGAGGTTGAAAACGGCCATCCAAGAGCTCATCGACACTCGCAGGATTGAGGTCCAGACTCCAACAGAGCCCAACATCAACCAAAACCCGCTTCCAGCTCATCATGAGACCAATATGATCGAGTTGGTACGGGTAGAAGAAGGAAAGGAGAAAGCCTCCCAGACTGTAATGATGATCAAGTCTAACGGGGTAGGAATGAGAAAGGGGCCGAGCCTTGATGAGTCATCTATTTGCAAGAAGGACATACCAGGAGGGTCAGAAGCAGGAAAAGGAAGTGTGAACGAAGTACCGGTGAGGCCGGGGGAAGCAAAAATAGTTGTACCGGGGGTAGTAACCAAGCCCGTCTTGACGGTAGCAAGCGTTCGAATGGATCCTTTTATCATCAAGCCAGCAATACAGTTGCCAATAACTGATAGCCAAGCTATTCCATGGAATTATGCTCGGATTACGACAACCTACAAAGGAAAGGAAGTGAAGGAGGAAGTTTGCGAAGCGCAAGGTTTGACCCGCTCGGGGAGATGTTTTGCCCCTGCGGAATTGAGGAAGATCGCTCTGGCAACATTGAAAAAGCCGGTAACTGACGAAGAGGCAGAAGAATTCCTGAAAAAGATGAAGCTACATGATTATTTTGTCCTGGAACAGCTGAAGAAGACTCCGGCGCAAATCTTATTGCTGTCCTTGCTGATACAATCCGAAGAACATCGGCAAGCTTTGATGAAAGTTTTGAATGAGGCCCACGTACCTGATAAAATCTCAGTGAGTCATTTGGAGAAGATCACCAATAGGATCTTCGAAGCGAATCGGATTACCTTCACCGATGATGAGTTGCCTGAGGAAGGCACCGAGCACAACAAGGCTTTATATCTTACGGTAAAGTGCGAGGAGTCGGTGGTTACCAAAGTCCTCGTTGATAATGGGTCCAGCGCTAACATCTGTCCTCTCTCTACACTGGACAAGTTGAAAGTGGACATCGGCAGGATACGCAAGAACAACATATGTGTTCGAGGGTTTGATGGAGGAGGCAAGGCGTCGGTCGGGGATAAAGTGTTAATCTTGACAATTGGGCCAGTGGAGTTCACCATGGAATTCCAGGTGCTGGACATGGTGGTGTCATATAACCTTCGGATAGGGCGACCGTGGATCCATGCCGCAAGAGCAGTTCCATCCAGCCTACACCAACTCGTCAAGTTTGAGTGGGACCAACAGGAGATCGTCGTCCATGGAGAGAATGATCTACAACCAGGCACCATCGTCCCCTTTGTTGAGACAGAAGAAGATGTCGGGCCATGGGTATACCATATCTGCGATGTGGTATCCGCCAACCGAGTTCCAGAAGGGGAATGCATTCCCAATGACGGAATAATTACTGCGGACGTCATGGTGGCTCATGAAATGTTGAGACATGGTTTCATACCCGGCAAAGGTCTAGGTGCATCTCTGCAAGGAATCATACAACCGGTATCTGTGGTCAAAAACGTAGGAACCTTCGGCTTGGGATTCAAGCCAACATCAGAGGACATTCAGCAAGCCAAGAGGAATAAGCAGAAGATATGGGTGCTCCCGAAGCCCGTTCCACGCCTTTCCCAATCTTTCGTCAGGTCTGGAGTAAGAGGACATCCGACGACAAAGATTCCCGGTCCTATGGTTAGGCCAGATAAAGAGTTCTTAAGAAAGTTCGAGGACCTATTCGCAGATGTATGTATGCTCGAGGATTGTGAAGGATCCAGCCATGCCGAGATACAGTTTGTGGGACCGAAAGAAAAACTGAATAATTGGAAGGCTACTCCTCTCCCTGTCCGGAAGGAGTCTTGGTAGTTTGTTTTGGATTGTTTTCTTTTGAAATTTCATGTTGGGGGTTGTCCCCGGAGTAAAATCTGTTTGTTTTAGTTCATTTCGATTTGAGTTTGCAAGTTTGTTTTTCCTTGTACTATTCCCATTAATGAAATTTTGTCCCCTTCGCGTCTAATTTTGTTTATTTTCCTTCTTTTTACTTTTCTGAACAGCCTTCTTTCAACTGATCTTAGTGATATGGCGTGCTTAAAGATTAATCAACCCAGTCTAGAAAGTCAATCGGGTTTGGAAATAATAACGCATGAAATAAGAAGTGACGAGAGTGAGTCATAATGCGGCGATGATGAAGCCGTAGAAGAAATCGGTGAAGAATTAAGTCACTTCGAGGAAAAACCCAAACCAAATTTAAATGATACTGAGGCCGTTAATCTGGGGGACACAGATGACGTCAAAGAAACCAGAATAAGTGTCCATATTGAACCCAACCTGAGAGAAGAGTTGATCAAAACACTCGTGGAGTTTAAAGACATTTTCGCATGGTCGTACGACGACATGCCAGGACTCAGCACTGATCTAGTGGTTCATAAATTACCCACTGATCCGGCATATCCTCCCGTCAAGCAAAAGCTGCGGAAATTCAAGACGGAGATGAGTGTGAAGATCAAAGAGGAAGTAACCAAGCAGTTGCAGGCGAAAGTCATCCGTGTCACTCGATACACTGAATGGTTGGCTAACGTAGTACCGGTGCCGAAGAAAGACGGAAAGATCAGAGTATGCGTGGACTACCGCAATCTCAACAAGGCATGTCCTAAGGATAATTTCCCACTTCCCAATATCCACATCCTGATTGATAATTGTGCTGGACGTGAGATCGGGTCCTTTGTGGACTGTTATGTGGGATATCATCAGATCTTGATAGATGAAGAGGACGCAGAAAAGACGGCTTTTATCACACCATGGGGGACTTATTGCTACCGGGTGATGCCGTTTGGTTTGAAGAATGCAGGGGCAATATACATGAGGGCAATGACTACGGTATTCCATGACATGATACACAAAGAAATTGAAGTGTACGTGGATGATGTGATCATAAAATCTAGACGTCAAGAAGACCATGTTGCCGACCTCAGGAAGTTCTTTCAAAGACTTCGAAGATACGACATCAAGCTCAATCCGGCCAAATGCGCATTCGGAGTTCCATCGGGAAAGTTGCTAGGATTCATCGTCAGCCGACGGGGCATTGAGTTGGACCCATCCAAAATCAAGTCCATTCAGGAGTTACCCCCGCCAAAGAATAAAACAGAGGTAATGAGTTTGTTGGGAAGGTTAAATTACATCAGTAGGTTTATTGCTCAGCTTACAGCAACCTGTGAACCCATATTCCGTCTGTTGAAGAAAGACGCTGCGATAGAATGGACGACAGAATGTCAGGAAGCGTTTGACCAAATCAAAGGGTATCTGTCAAATCCACCCGTACTAGTTCCGCCTGAACCGGGTAGACCCATGATTCTTTATCTAACGGTTTTGGAGAATTCGTTCGGCTGCGTATTGGGGCAGCATGATCTTACTGGTAGGAAGGAATGGGCCATTTACTATCTCAGTAAGAAATTCACAGTCCACGAGGTCAAGTACACTCATCTAGAAAAGACATGTTGCGCTTTGACTTGGGTGGCCCAAAAGTTGAAACATTATTTGTCTTCTTACACCACTTACCTCATTTAGCGTTTGGATCCGTTGAAGTATATTTTCCAGAAACCTATGCCTACAGGGAGGTTGGAAAAATGGCAAATATTACTTACAGAATTCGACATCATATACGTGACAAGGACGGCTATGAAGGCTCAAGCCTTAGCCGATCACTTAGCTGAGAATCCTATTGATAACGGGTACGAACCTTTGAGGACGTATTTTCCGGACGAAGAAGTATTTCAAATTGATGGGTTGGAACTAACCGAGGAGCCAGGGTGGAAGCTTTTCTTCGACGGAGCGGTGAACGCAAAAGGAGTCGGAGTAGGGGCTGTGCTCATCTCTGCAATAGGACATCATTATCCTATTACTGCTCAACTGCGTTTTCATTGTACCAATAATATGGCTGAGTACGAGGCATGTATCTTGGGGTTGCGATTAGCGGTGGACATGGATGTACGGGACGTCTTGGTCTTGGGGGACTCGGACCTTCTGGTACATCAGATTCAGGGAGAATGGGAAACCAGAGATTTAAAGCTTATCCCGTATCGTCAGTGTTTGCATGATCTGACTAAGCGTTTCCGGTCGGTGGAGTTCAGACATATCCCAAGGATGCATAATGAGGTTGCCGACGCTCTAGCTACTTTAGCGTCAATGCTGCATCACCCGGACAAGGTTCGTGTCGATCCGTTACATATTCAGGTCCGGAATCAGCATGCTTACTGCAATATGATAGAGGAAGAGATGGATGGCGAGCCATGGTTTCATGATGTCAAAGAGTACCTCAGGTTAGGAATATACCTAGAGCAGGCAACTGGAGATCAAAAGAGGTCTATTCGGCGTTTGGCGAACGGATGTTTCCTTAGTGGAGGGGTACTGTACAAAAGAAACCCAGATTTGGGATTGTTAAGATGTATAGATGCGAGTCAAGCCACAACAGTGATGACAGATATACACTCCGGAGTTTGTGGACCACACATGAGCGGATATGTATTGGCAAAAAAGATTCTTCGAGCAGGATATTACTGGCTCACTATGGAGCGTGATTGTATAAGTTTCGTGCGAAGATGCCATCAGTGTCAGATACACGGAGATTTGATTCATTCTCCACCGACTGAATTGCATACAATGTCAGCACCATGGCCGTTTGTCGCATGGGGTATGGATGTTATTGGACCTATAGAACCTGCAGCTTCCAATGGTCATAGGTTCATTATGGTAACGATCGACTATTTTACCAAGTGGGTGGAGGCCAAAACCTTCAAATCAGTGACCAAGAAGGCGGTGGTAGACTTCGTACATTCCCACATCATCTGCAGGTTTGGAATTCCAAAGATAATCATCACAGATAACGGTGCCAATCTTAACAGCGGATTAATGAAAGAGGTCTGCCAACAGTTCAAGATTACACACCGAAATTCCACACCATATCGCCCCAAAGCAAATGGTGCGGTTGAGGCGGCAAACAAGAATATAAAGAAGATATTGAGGAAGATGGTAGAAGGGTCTAGGCAATGGCATAAAAAGTTACCATTCGCACTGTTGGGTTATCGCACTACCGTCCGGACTTCGGTAGGTGCAACTCCTTACTTGTTGGTATATGGGATTGAAGCAGTAATACCAGCAGAAGTTGAAATCCCCTCCCTCCGAATTGTCGCTGAAGCCGAGATTGATGACGACGAGTGGGTCAAAACCCGATTAGAGCAATTGAGCTTGATCGATGAAAAGAGATTGACAGCAGTATGTCATGGCCAATTGTATCAAAAGAGAATGGAAAGGGCATATAACAAGAAGGTACGTCCCAGGAAATTTGAAGTGGGACAACATGTGTTGAAGAGAGTTCTACCACATCAGGCCGAAGCGAAAGGCAAGTTCGCTCCAAATTGGCAAGGACCGTTTGTTGTGACTAGGGTATTATCCAACGGCGCGCTATGTCTAACTGATATTGAGGGAAGATGCACTGATATGGCTACCAATTTCGATGCGGTCAAGAGATATTATGTGTAATTCTTTAATGTATTTGTCAACGATTGGTTTCGTTTGTGTGTATGTTGGCATTTTTCGGAGGATGAAATGACAGAGGCAATTTTTCTGCTACCCAAACACTTTAACCTTTGCTTTCCCCTTTTGAGCCTTAATAATTCTTTCATACACCCTCTTTCGGAATCACCAAGGAAGATGTGTAACAAAAGAAAAAAAAGGAAACAAAGAAAAGACACAAGAAAAGTGAACTACGTTCGACCTGATTCCTCAAGAAGGATACGTAGGCGCCACACGGCTCGATCATAATAAAATGAAACTCAAAAGTTCCCCAAGCAACAAAACTGGGGCAGAAGTCATTGTTTCATTTGGAAAAATGGTGTGGATTCCGAAAGTTGTAATGAGCTAACCGTCGAGGTTAAACCCCTTTTTTAGCCTCACGCACAAAACCACATTAATGACCGAAAAAGACCTCTCGATCAGTATTCGAGGAATGCCAAGTCATGCGAATCAAAGCCAAAAGTGACATCCCGACCCTCGATTGAATCCAAGATGCACAAGCCGAAAAGGGATAATGCTCTAGAGGGAATCTCATGGGTGATACCCCACCGCAGGGAAAGAAAGCGTAAATGAGAGAGTCTTAACGGTGAAAACCCTCGCGGGCACCTTAAGGCGAAGAAAGTTGAGAGAAATAAAATGAGAGAGTCTTACGGTGAAAACCTTTACGGGCACCCTAAGGCGACGGGAGATAGAGAAATGAGAGAATCTCATTAGTGAAAACCCTTCAAAGGGCACTATGAGGTGACGAGGCAAGATGGTTACAAGATGTCTGCATGAGACAAGGTTTGGACATTCGTTTATTCCTAGCAAAATGCGGCTATCAGAAAGTGATTGACATGAATAGACTGGGTAGATTAATCTCAAAGGCGCGGCATAACCATTGAATCAGTCACACATTCAGATAAGCTTTCCTATTTTTGAGTTCAGAAAAGTTTTCCTTTTCTTTTGTCATTTGCGGTCAGCATTCTTTTTCTTTTCTTTCGTTTTTGAAAATTGATTTTTTCAAAGCTTACTACCAAGTCTCCCAAAGTAGTATAATGAAAATGAATAGGCGTGGAACGAGGCAATAAGGCAGAAGTCGTTCCGATAGGAAGATTGGAATGACAGGTTGATTGGAAGGTTCGCAGGAATTATGGAGTATGATGGACACATGTGACACGTCCGGAAGATGATTTCAAGCAACAGATCACCGGCTAAAAGAGTCGGATCAAACCGAAGATTGGAATGAAAGGGAGAGATGAGAAACCGTCTGTGGAAAGAGCATCATCCCCAGCAAGCGCTAACGTCGTCCCCAAAGTTCGAGGGAGGCCAAGCGGCTGAAAGGGAAAAGAAAATGGCCCCAACAAGAGTGGCACGACCACTCACTGCGTTTTGAAACTAACAATTTTTCTTTGATTTAAAGCAGGAAAGGAGGGTTCGTCGGCGGAAAAGCATACCACCTAGAAGTTTATCAAACTGGGGCAGAAAATTTTCTCCTGGTGCGAAACTTTTCTTGAGAGCAAATACCCAGTAGACAAGGATAGAAAGCAACACAAGATTTTGGGAAAATACCCGTTCCGAGCAGAATAGTTTTGACAGAGGCCCGACAAGGCAAGGAAGTGATCTTTGAGCCGGTATCATCCCCAGCAATTATTGGGAAAATGAAACACCGACTTCGAGATTCCCGCGGCAGCATTATATCCCATAAGTTTTCAAAGAAGCAGAGGTGTGAGTCCCAGAGGAGGAATGGGAAGAAGGAAGAGGAAAAGGGTTCCCCGGCCAAGGTAATCCACAGTTAGTGACATTTCAACCCCCGGCGAGTCCGAGAGAGAATGAGGGGTGAAGGAAATAAAGAATACTTCCCCCAGCAGCATCATCACTAGCAGGTAAATAGGCAGTTCCGAAGATATCTCCAACAGCCAAAGGAAAAGTAGCACGGCTCAAGGGGAAGGCAATTCCAAGACAAGATAATGCAGAAGAGAAGGTGGCCCAAGAGGCAATACAGGAAGAAGAAAATGGTACAAAGGCAAAGGAAGGTAATCAGGATAGGATGAAATTAGTGAAGCAGTAGTTGAAGTCAGGGAGCCCGCCTGGAGAATGGAGTGGCGATTTTATTTTTGAAGCGATAGTTGAAGTCAGGGAGCCCGCCCGGAGAATGGAGTGGCGATTTATTTTGAAGTTGTAGTTGAAGTCGGGGAGCCCGCCCGGAGAATGGAGTGGCGATTTTATTTTGAAGTAGTAGTTGAAGTCGGGAGCCCGCCCGAAGAATGGAGTGGCGATTTTATTTTGAAGTTGTAGTTGAAGTCGGGGAGCCCGCCTGGAGAATGGAGTGGCGATTTTATTTTGAAGCGATAGTTGAAGTCGGGGAGCCCGACTGGAGAATGGAGTGGCGATTTATTTTGAAGTTGTAGTTGAAGTCGGGAGCCCGCCCGGAGAATGGAGTGGCGATTTATTTTGAAGTTGTAGTTGAAGTCGGGAGCCCGCCTGGAGAATGGAGTGGCGATTTTATTTTGAAGTAGTAGTTGAAGTCGGGGAGCCCGCCCGAAGAATGGAGTGGCGATTTTATTTTGAAGTTGTAGTTGAAGTCAGGGAGCCCGCCCGAAGAATGGAGTGGCGATTTTATTTTGAAGTAGTAGTTGAAGTCGGGGAGCCCGCCTGAAGAATGGATTGGCGATTTTATTTTGAAGTAGTAGTTGAAGTCAGGGAGCCCGCCTGGAGAATGGAGTGGCGATTTAGTTTTGAAGTAATAGTTGAAGTCAGGGAGCCCGCCTGGAGAATGGAGTGGCGATTTATTTTTAATTTGGTTGAGGAAAGCGGTTGAATGTAACGGAAATCCCCGGCATAAATCCAAGTTCGTAAGCAGAAGAAGGCAACAAGGATCAGAAAAGATAGATTCAGATTGCAAAGGAGAATAGTTCGAAGATCACAAAGGAGGAACCAATGGTCGGAGTTCGGCAATCAAGATAGGCCGAAATAACAATCGGCAGAAGAGAAGAAGCATCAGAAGGAATATCAAGTCAGACAGAATAGCAAGGAACATGACAAAATCAAGTTAAAAAGGACAGATAAGAATTTGTAGCACTGTAACTTAGTCTAGCTTCTTATTTTTGTTTCGCACGATGTAATAAGGAGATCAGTTGAGCGGTGGCAGCAACAGCAACAACAATAACAGCAAGATCACAGCAATCATGGTAGTCCCAGCTACCAAATATTTCCCGAACTACATTGACTGATTCCCTTTTAGCCAGGGATATGTAGGAGACCTTCTGAAGCAAAGGTTCGGTCAAACTTTTCCAAAAATGCTTCATACGGAGTGCTCAAATGGGCAAAAATCGCTCGTATCCGCTCACTTATCTTTGCACGAAAACTCTTCGGGTTTCCACGCAAAGAGGGGCAGTTGTGAGCACGTGATTTTTGCCTCACACGAATTACTCCCAAAATATCAAAAATAAAAGAGTTTTGTTTGTTTGCAATGTTTGGGGATCACATGTTCTTTTTCTTATCGCTTGCATTTGTGGGTCCGTGTCTGTTTGCTTAAGTTAACAATCAAAATACATATACCAAATACGTCGCATTTATATTTGCAGGGTTAATTCCGTACTTAGAAATAGTTAAGTTTTATTTTGCGAAAATGAAAAGTCATAAAAAGGGGGTATTTTTTAGCTCTTGTCATTTAATGTACAATTTGGTAGTTAATTGTGTTAATTGTTACTAAAAATTAATTATAGGTGTTACAAGTCGATTTGATTATATATATATATATATATATATATATATATATATATATATATATATATATATATGTGTGTATATATAGATATATGTATATATAATGCAACATGGAGTGTAGTTTTAGGAAATAAGGAGAGCAGATTTGGGCCAAAGCTTAGGCCAAAACCAGGCCCAAGCGAATCACCTCTGGTCCAGTCCAACCCGTCCTCGATCGTGGCCGTTCATTTCGAATTGATCCTACGGCCACGATCTCCCCTGTCTACCCGTTCAAGGAGCACTGATCTGGGCCGTTCGATTCAGTGGATCCAACGGCCAATGCTTCATCCCCCAACCCGTTATGCAACCCGACCCAGTCAACCCACAGACAACTCGGCTCCAATAAACGACCAAACGGTATCGTTTGGATAAATGAAACGATCATGGCCGTTGATCTCATCAGATCAAACGGCCAGGATTTATTTCTCACATTTGTATATAAATCCCAAAAGCCCACCCCGCCCCCAAGCCGGACCCCCCTTACACTCGTCGTCTCTCTTAGAGACGAATTAACCTCGCCGTCCACCACCGTGCTCCGCCCGCCGGAAATCGCCTCACGACGGTTCCGGTAGGCCAACGGCCACCAAATTTACACCAACCCTTCTCCTCACCTCCCTCTCTTCGAATCCGGCCTCCGTTAGTCTCGAATCCGTTTCGAGCGTGTCGAATATTGAATCAAAGGTCGCCGGGATTTGAAAACCATGCCAAACCTCACCAAAATCACACCATAGCTTCCCATAAGCTCCCTCATACTCCCACCGGCCTTAGTTTTGTTCGAATCTTGCCAGAACCAGTCGAGCCCCAAAATCTCGGCCATGAACCCTAAACTCGATTCCTGCCTAATTGAGGTCTAATAGACCTTAATTGGGATGTTTCCATTATTGAAAACATCTCAATTAAGGTCCATTGGCCTCAAAAACGAATAATCCAAGTCCAAGTTGAATCCCAAGTTCGAATTGAACCCAAGATAGGTCCGGGTCCGTTCAAGTGCGGATTTGTCTTCTCTTATGGTATTTCTTCTTATTCCGTTTGTTAATCAGTTGAATTTTATCTTTCTTTCTTTTTAGTTTTCTGTTTCTCTTCATCTCCAGTAGACCTTTATTCCGGTAAATTCCCATCTGTGTGAATTCAATGCTAATTGCTTTATATGCGTAGTTTATTTAACGTCGTCAACAAGTTAATTTATTTGTATGATTGTTCACCACCCTTGTCTGCCCGTATGCAATTCACCATTAGGGTTGTTATCTGTTTAATTCTGGGTTATGATTTAACTGAATGTAAGTGTTAGGGTTGGATTAAGGCCATTTGTTTAATCTATCGCCCATAAGATAGCCTAGTGGAGCCTGCTATCACAGCAGGACACTCCACCAGGTCTGTACTTCACATTTTTTTTATTTATTAAAGCCCATATTTAAGCAAAACTTAGTGGTGAAAACTGGCAGAGCATGGTCTGGGCAGATATAGGAATGGGTAGGGGTATTAGTTTAGTGAGAAGCATTCATTCAATAGGGAATTCAAAAAAACTATAAGTATAGGATGCAAAAGAGATAGAGAGGACATTGTTTGAGATCCAGAGAGAGCTGAGAGGAAAAATAGTGAGACTGGATTCTAAAGAGAGGCAACTGAAAGAAAAAAACATACACGGATTTCAGATAAAAAACATACACAGCTTTGAGGGAGGTAGTTTGAGAGAAAAGGAAAGAAGAAAACATTGTGCTTCTTCACTGTCTCACTGTTTTATTAAGCTAGGGATTGGGTTTTGTATTGGTTTATTTGCCATTTGGTCTCTGGATTGGCTGCTGGGTGTCTACTTCTGTTTGTCATTGGCCCTGGTTTGCTGTGTCGTATTGTGTTTGAGTGCTACTGGTTTGGAGTGCTGTGTTTGTTGCTGAGTGTTGTGGTATTTGGGCCACTGCTGGTGCTGAGTTTGGTTACTGCTGTTGGTCTTGTCTGGGTGTTATTTGTTGCTGTGTTTTGGCTATTGTTTTTCCTCCTGTTGCTGCTGGTTCATTACTGCTGTTGCTGTGAATTGCTTGCCACTTCATCACTGACCTCCTTTTCTTTTGCTCTTCAATACCCAGGTACACATTTATGGACTTATTTTGATGTAACTGGGAAGAGAAGTCTGAAAATGAGATGTTCATAGATCCATATGTACTGATAGGTTTTTTTTGTTATCCAAATGGACTGATTGTAGTTAAGTAAAATGTAATGAATATTAGTTCTTAAATCTCATGCCATACGGATCATAAACATGTATGTATACCTTTGTGGACTGTTATAAATTTTTTCTATTTAGTTTGTGTTAGCTGGTGTTAATTCGAAATTAGAAACAAAAAAAGTAGGAATTCAGTTTGGAATTAGAAATCAGCCTAATCTCATTTGTGATTTAAATATCAGAAGTCTTAATTACAGAAGATCAGCATCGTTAGTGTATTTGGATCAAAAATCAACATGAAGAAATTGAGCCTATGTAAACAGTCACTGTTTGGAAGTGTGTACATTAATTCTTCCTCATTAAAAAATAAGATTTCAGAATAGTTAGCTAATCAATTAGTAGGTTTAAATTTAGTTAATTCTGTTATGAATAGATTTTACATTTTTTTACTGTTTTGAATGATAAAGATTGTAATCCTATATTTTAGTTTCCTTTCGGTCAAGTTTTGCTCACTGTAGTTGAGGTAGGCATATAAAAATGCATGGTAAATTTGAGATGATAACTCACCGTTGATTTAATACATACTGAGAGGAAGACAATGTGAATGGACTGAACACATATTTATAATTTAAGCTCTAAGGGATTCATTTCTAATGAACCAGTGATGGAATTTTACAGTAGAAATTTAATATAATAAAATGTTCTACATTCATAAATAACTGATCATCTCCCGCATAGAGAATGTTGGACTGTGAATGACTGTAATTAGGTAATGGGCTCCAGCGTGTCTTTAACAGGCCCAAATTGGTGTAAATCAGAAAACTATGCAGTAACATAACAGTTTAGGTAAAATAACAAAGTAATTAGGACCTTTGTTTATTATTAGAGACCAATTAAATAGAAAATCATAGTCATGTTAAGATTGACCTGAAATAAAATAATGAGACGAGCTTCGCCAAACAAATAATACACAATTGCGGGGCCCTCGAATAATTGTTATGAAAAACTTAGATTTTGAAAGACCGTTAGTAAATTTCACGGTCTTTCCCAAAGTTAACAATACGATAGACTCTTTAGGCACGACTTTAATAAAATTACTTTCCTAAATACGGGTGCGCATTTATGTGACCCAAATCTTATTCTCGGCGAAACTGAAATACACTAAAGTCCCAGGCGTACTGGTTGCGGTGCGGCTCGAAATGTGTTTTCGTGACGTCGCAATTCTTCTAAGAAATAAAAGCGGGGCATTAAAAATACATAGTTAAAATATATAAAGAAATCAGATAAAAGCAAAAAGTACAGTTGAGCGACCGTGCTAAAACCACGGAATCCGGGAGTGCCTAACACCTTCTCCCGGGTTAACCGAGTTCCTTATCCGATTTTCTAGTTTCGCAGACTATATTACAAAGTCATAAATTTCCTCGGTTCGGGATCAAACCGGTGACTTGGGACACCATTACTTTCCCAAGTGGCGACTCTGAATTTAATAAATGGATCCCGTCTCGATTGTCCTTTAATTGGAAAAACTCCCTCGTGCCCTCGCGGGTGCGTAAAAAAAAGGTGTGACAAGGGTGCATCTTGGGATTAAGGATGGCAATTGACATGGGTGTTCAAGAGATTTTGGTCATGGGTGACTCGAATCTCTTGGTACATCAAATCCAGGGAGAATGGGAGACACGAGATTTGAAATTGATACCTTACCGGTATTATTTGCACGAGTTGTCCCAAAGATTCCAGTTTATAGAGTTCAAGCACATCCCAAGAATGCACAATGAGATCGCAGATGCTTTGGCCACACTGTCCTCCATGCTGCACCATCCGGACAAGACATATATAGATCCACTCCAGATCCAAGTCCGTGATCAAAATGCTTATTGCTTTGTTGTGGAAGAAGAATTGGATGGAGAACCGTGGTATCATGACATCAGGGAATACCTGAAAGCTGGCAAATACCCGGAGCAGGCAACTGGAGATCAGAAGAGAACTATCAGACGTTTAGCTAACGGATTTTTCCTCAGTGGAGGAGTTATATACAAAAGAACACCAGATCTGGGGTTGTTGAGATGTGTGGATGCACAACAAGCTGATTAAATCATGATTGAAGTACATGCTGGAGCCTGTGGACCCCACATGAGCGGATATGTCTTAGCAAAGAAGAAATGCCACCAATGCCAGGTACATGGAGATTTGATCCACTCCCCGCCTTATGAGTTGCATACAATGTCTGCACCTTGGCCCTTTGTCGCTTGGGCATGGATGTTATTGGCCCGATAGATCCAGCCGCTTCCAATGGGAATAGGTTCATTTTGGTTGCAATTGATTATTTCACCAAATGGGTTGAGGAAAAGACGTTCAAGGCAGTAACGAAGAAAGCGGTGGTGGACTTTGTGCATGAGAATATTATATGCCGATTTGGAATTCCAAGGTGATCATCACGGATAATGGAGCCAATCTAAACAGTCATCTCATAATGGAAGTTTGCGAGAGATTTAAGATCACACACCACAATTCCACACCTTACAGGCCAAAGGCGAACGGGGCAGTAGAAGCGACGAATAAGAATATCAAGAAGATTCTCCGGAAAATGGTGGAGGAATCCAGGCAATGGCATGAAAAGCTACCCTTTGCTCTCATGGGTTACCGCACGAGAGTGCATACGTCTATCGGAACCACACCTTACTCACTGGTGTATGGAACAGAGGCTGTTATACCCGCAGAAGTAGAAATACCGTCATTACGGATCATAGCTGAAGCTGGGATAGATGACGATGAATGGGTAAAAGCCCGGATGGAACAATTGAGTTTGATTGATGAGAAGAGGTTGGCCGCAGTCTGCCATGGGCAGTTGTATCAACGACGAATGGCCAGAGCATACAATAAGAAGGTATGACCTCGAAAGTTTGAAGTCGGACAACTCGTATTGAGGCGTATCCTACCGCATTGGGCCGAGGCAAAGGGAAAGTTTGCGCCAAATTGGCAGGGACCATTTGTGGTATCGTGGGTGTTGTCCAATGGGGCATTATATTTAACAGATATTGAAGGAAAATGCGTAGAGACTGCTATCAATTCAGATGCGGTCAAAAGATACTATGTATGATTCCTTTTCAATTATGTGCTTTGTATTTTGTTGTGATTTTGGAATTGAAATGACGAAGGCATTTTATTCTCTATCCAAACACTTTATCCATTGACAACCCCCTTGAGCTTAATGAATATATTCTTTCATATCCCTCTCTCGGAATCGCTTATAGCGTAATAAGATCGAAATTGACAAAAATGAAAACATGATGAAAAAATGATGATGGAAAATGATGGAAATAATGATGATGAAAAAAAAATGAAAAAAGAAAAGAAGAAAAAAAATAAAGAAAAAAGACAAAGAAATCGGGAAAAAGTCAAAAAGAAATCCATCTAACTAATGAAGTTGGATGAACTACGTTTGACTTGATCCCGGAAGGGTACGTAGGCAGCCTCTCTGAGGTTCAGTCACAATAAAGGAAAAATTTAAAAATTCCCCACATATTGAAACTGGGGCAGAAGTTATGTTTAATAATTTCGAGAGTTGTAAATATTTTTGAATCCTCGTGAAATTTTGAGCCTTTATACCTTTTTTCTTAACCCATCCAAAAGCCACGCTACAGTCCAAAGAAAGACCTTCTGATCAATTCCGAAATGATAACGAATGCAATGAAGGAAGAGCAAGACATCGGACAACACCTGTGGTAAGAAAACAAAATACAAAAGGAAAAAAAAATGAAAAATGAAAAAATGAGAGAGTCTCATCGGTGAAAACCTTAACCGGCACTGTGAGGCGATTGTGAGTTTGAGAGAAATAAAATGAGAGAGTCTCATCGGTGAAAACCTTAATCGGCACTGTGAGACGATTGTGAGGTTGAGAGAATAAATGAGAGAGTCTTATTGGTGAAAACCTTTCGAGGCACCGTAGGGCGATCGTAAGGATTACCAGGAAAAGAGAAAAGGCCACAAAAAATAATATCGGTTTGGGTTGAAAACAATTCGGAGTCAGAATAATGATTGGAACGAACTGGGTTGGAGTTTAAATACATGGCATGGTCAGCAGAAGCAGCCAGCAAATATCCCAGATAAGTTCTATCATCTCTCCAAAACACCCTTACCCTCTTTCATTTTTTCTGCATTTCATTGTTTTCCTTTTGAGAGCTAACTACCAGCTCCTGATAACGAAAGCTGAAACAACACTGGGTCAGAAAGAAAGAAGAGTTGGGAAGGAAATAAAGAAGTTTGGCAAACATGGCCAAAGGAAAAAGAAAACAGAACAAAAATGGGAAAAGTGAGAAAACACAAAAAGAGTTTGCAAGGGATAAGCGGCTGAAAGTTACACAGCAAGAGAAAAGCAAAAAAAAGGAAGGCAATAAGAGGTAGGGATGACAGATGCCACTTGCCAGCAGTTTATATCTAATAAATTTTGTTTCATGCAGGAACAAATTGTCATTAATCACTTTAAAGTGAATGTGACCAATGTGGAAAATAGAAAACACAAAATGAGAAAAGTTATTGATAATTGGTAAAAGAAAATACCAAAAAGAGGAAGGTAGCATCTTTTAAAATCCACTCCCCAGTCCTCAGGCTGCGGGAATACTTTTCTGCATCGCATTGCACGTTTAATTTCTGTTAGGCGCCCACCTTCGAATACGGGAATACTTTTCTGCATAGCATTGCACGTTTAATTTCCGTTAGGCGCCCACCTTCAAACACGGGAATATTTTTCTGCATCGCATTGCACGTTTAATTTCTATTAGGCGCCCACCTTCAAATACGGGAATATTTTTCTGCATCGCATTGCACGTTCAATTTCTGTTAGGCGCCCACCTTCAAACACGGGAATATTTTTCTGCATCGCATTGCACGTTTAATTTCTGTTAGGCGCCCACCTTCAAACACGGGAATACTTTTCTGCATCCCATTGCACGTTTAATTTCTGTTAGGCGCCCACCTTCAAACACGGGAATACTTTTCTGCATCGCATTGCACGTTTAATTTCTGTTAGGCGCGCACCTTCAAACACTTGCATGTTTAATTTATGTTAGGCGCCCACCTTCAAACACGGGAATATTTTTCTGCATCGCATTGCACGTTTAATTTCTGTTAGGCGCCCACCTTCAAACACGGAATACTTTTCTGCATCGCATTGCACTTTTAATTTCTGTTAGGTGCCCACCTTCAAACACGGGAATACTTTTCTGCATCGCATTGCACGTTTAATTTCTGTTAGGCGCCCACCTTCAAACACGGGAATACTTTTTTGCATCGCATTGCACGTTTAATTTCTGTTAGGCGCCCACCTTCAAATACGGGAATATTTTCTGCATCGCATTGCACGTTTAATTTCTGTTAGGCGCCCACCTTCAAATACGGGAATACTTTTCTGCATCGCATTGCACGTTTAATTTCTGTTAGGCGCCCACTTTCAAATATGGGAATACTTTTCTGCATCACATTGCACGTTTAATTTCTGTTATGCGCCCACCTTCAAACACGGGAATACATTTCTGCAAGTTATGGTTTATGTAGCTAAAAGACCATACTGGGGCAGGAAAAAAAAAAGGAAAAGTTTGTTGTTTTGTTTTGTTTTGAGCAGGTTTTAGCTCGAGGACAAGAAGTACCATTAAAAATCAAAAAAAAAGGGGGAAAGCAAGAAAAGAAAATCAACAAAAAAGAGAGTCGGCATCAAAGAAAATCAACAAAAAAGAGAGTCGGCATCACAGAAAATCAAGAAAAGAAAGAGGAGCAAAAGCTAGATTAGGAACAATTGTAATTGTAGGATCGTAGTTTAGAATAGCTTCTTCATTTTATATTTTTCCCCCGGTGTAATAAGGAGTAAGTCAGCAGGTCTCAACAGTGTCAATGCAATAGTAAGTCTGGTAGTTTTTAAACTGCCAGACCTTCCCGAACTACACTGACATGATTCCTGTTTAGCCCAGGATATGTAGGCAACCTCTAAAGTAGGGTGCGTTCAAAAGGTTTTCAAAAATGCTTTCACGGAATGTGCCAATGTGCAAAAATCTATCATTTCTGCTCACTTGTCTTTGCACTGAAACTCTTCGTGTTCCCGAGCAAAGAGGGGCATCTGTGAGCACGTGATTTTTGCACCGGGCAAATAATTCCACAATCAAATAAATATGTTTTTGAGTGCAATTACTTGCTTTGTTTGAAATTAGCTATACTTTATGTGTTTGAATAAATAGAAACTAGAAAAAATCAAAAATTAGGCTAGGTAATAACTTTGTCTTAATTAGTAAGTTTTAAGAAGAAAATCACCAAAAATAGTAGCGGAAATTAGGGAAAAATAGTAGAAAATTGCCAAAAAATACTAAATAATTAGAGTAAGTAGGAAATTAGGTTTTATAATTTTTCCATAAAAGAAAAAGAAAAAAATATATAAAAGAAAATACATAAAAAATAAATAATATCTGAAAATGCAAAAAATATGCTGTATAATAAAATTGGGCCAATTTAATTGAAATTAGTGGCCCAGTCCACTAAGCCCAAGATTTTGGCCCGCCTGATCCCAAAAGAGATTGAATCTCAGTCGTCCGTCCTGTTTAATCCAATGGCTGAGATAAAAAGACAAATTAATTAGTTAATTAAAATAAGTAGTTTTGATCTCAACCGTCCGCTTAAAATGATCTGATGGTCAATAGCCTGGGCCTTAGTTGTAATGACACGACGTCGTTTTAGTAACATCAACCACGGCCGTTGATCTCCATCAAACGGACGGCCAAGATTACCTCAATCACCACGGCTATATAAGACTTGTGTCTGAATGGTTGGTTCATTTTGCCAAATTCTTAACCCTAGCGCCCCTTTCTCTCACCTTCTCCTTGACTTCTTCTTCTTCAGACCTCGATGGCCATGGAGGCCACCACCTCTCACGGTGGTCTCCGGCCACCCCCTTCATCTCCCTCGCCCTTTTCTCCTTCTTCTTCACCACAAACACACAGAAACCCTAGAAGACAAACCTTGTTCTTGACTAGCCGGTCACCGGAACTCCGCCGGTGACCACCAAACAACGAATCACCCTACCAAACCAACGCCGATTGAACCATCTTGGTGAGATCTATCCAACCATACAAGCCACCACCCTCAAATCTGCCGAGAACTCGTCGAATATCCCATAAAATGTCGCCGGAACCCTAACTCCGGTGACCCCCAAACTCAAACCTCTTCAAGACCTTGCCTTTTATCCTCTCCAAACATCCACTTAACCAGAAAACCCCAAAAGGCTTCATCTTTAAGCCTAAAAGGAAAAACCAGAAGAGAAAAACGAAAAAAAAAGGAATAAGGAAAAAGAAACAAGGAAAAGGGTCTGAAGGGAGTCCGTGAGAGAATAAGAAAGAAAAGGAATAGGAAGCTCAGGGGACCGGCCCTGCGAGCTAAGTACCCCGCCCCTTCCGTTTTCTTTAGCTTATTATGATCTTTTGTGTTTTCTTGCATGTTTTGTCTTCTCTGATTTTTGTTTTCATATGTTAGTTTAGGATTTATTCTTGTTGATCTTCTGTTTCTTTTCTTTTGTTTATCTTCTTTCGTTTTAATGTGTCCTGTATATCCTCGTCTGTTAACCTATTCTTCTCTTATTTCTTAATTAGTTCTTCTGAACATGTTAGTCATAGGATTTTTGCACTTGCTTCTCTTTTGTTTCTGTTTAACACTTTTGACCATGATTTGGTTCTGGTTGGTTATGTTCTCATAGTCTATCTTTCCAGTGTCGCTTTTCTCTATTGGCTATCACCTCTTCTGTATTTGTTTTTAGTTTTTCGCATGATTATTTAGAAGATTCTCACCTGTTGTTTCTTCTTTCGTTTAACATCTTTTTGCTTGTGTCTCTGATCATTAGTCATAGGGTTTCATAATATGCTTCTTTTGGGTCTGTTAGTTATAGAGTTCTTGTTTTGACCTCATAGTGCTTTGCTTTAAGTTCAGAGATTTCATCTTTTCCCTATCAGTTTAACTGTGGGTCTCTTATTCATCTAAAAAGGGTTGACTGGTCGATTTTTGTTTCATCTCTCATCTCTTATTTCCTTTGTTTATCTGCCCAAAGTCATTGCTAACAAGTCCAAGTTACTTTGATTCCTTTGTTCTCTTCATTTTGTTAAATCATATGGTTTTGGATCTGTTTTGACTCTTATAGTATAAATTCTTCTCTCGTGCATACTCTGTTATCTCATCTTCATGTTATGTCACCCTAGTGCATGCTTCACCCTTGTCTCTAAGTTTATCTGTTTGGTCTCCGGTGTATCATCTTTAAAAAAGCAAATGTCCCTGTTTATTTCACTTTGTGTGTACTTGTGCCATGAACTTGAATGGTTTTGAAGTTCTTCAAATGTCATATGACTTGAGCTGATAGTAACTAGGTTTAAGTTGACATAAGTTCATACTTTGTCCCATAAAATTGGATAATGTGGAGTTAATTGACTGAGATTCAACCATATCAACTGCTTTTTTCTGAATTTCAATTGGTTAATGCATTTTGTTTAATCTTATGTGCCCTTGTATGCAACACTTGTTGAAAATGACTGAGTTCTATTAGTTCTTGATAGTATGAGCATTTGATTAACATTCAATGACTTTAGGGGAATTGGTTATAGCTGCTAGCATTAAGTCCATAAAAATGGCTAGTTTTTAAATAGGTTAAAACTGAAAATCAAAAATAGGCTACAAGTTAAATAAGTGATCAGGGTGGTCAATTTTGCAATTGACCTACTCTGTTAGGTCCCTCACACTAACCAACACTTAGAGTTAGCTAGTTGTGTAATAACTGGCTAAGTCTGCAAAGGCAGACTTGCCCAGGCTCTATTTGAGCCCTGAACTTTAGGTGGATAAGTCTACAAAGACCTTAGTCCAGCCTATGTTCAGTAATTGGGCTTCAATTGCCCAGGCTAAGTCTCAACTTGAGACTGGCCATTAGTTAAATAGCTCAATTAAGCAGGCTAGTCCTGCAATTAGTTTAATTAGTCTTAAATGAACAAAAATAGGTTATTAAGCAGTAATTGGCCTAAGAGTGGTCAACCTTGCAAAAGGTCGACCAACTCTATAAAGCCCTAACACACAGTCCACCTTAAAAGGGGGCTGGTTGTGCAAAATGGCTAAGTCTGCAAATGCAGACTTGCCCAGGCTCTCTTTTGAGCCCTGAACATTAAAATGGCCAAACTTGCAAAGGTTTTGGGCCCAACTGTTCAGCAATTGGGTTTAATTACCCAAGCCAAGTCTCAACTTGAGACTGGCTAGTTTTTAAAGAGTTAATTTCTAATAATAAAGCAGGCTAGTCCTGCAATTAGTTTAAAATTGAAGTGATGTGGTCTTAACTAATTGGAACTAAGATAAAATAGGTTAAAATTGAAATAGTTCTTAATAGTAGACCTGGCCAGCCCTTAAATACCAATGCAAGGGCTGGCTATTAGTTAAATAAATCCCAAAAGAGTTGAAACTTAACCTAGGCAATCGGGTAAATCAGCAAAGTCTTTGAGGGCATATAGGGAATTAAAAATAGTATTCTGGTAAATAATTGAGAACCTAAGAGGGTAAGGGTGTCATTCATACCCCTGATTTCTGCAATTTTGCAGAGATTTAAGGGTATAATGGTCTCCCTAAAAAGGGAAATCAGTAAAAATCCCATACCCCTAAGGCTACATTGGTAAAAACCCCTAAAAAGGAATCTTTGGAACCTTCCAGCACATGCTGGATGGATTTCTGTTAACTAATTTGAGGACTAAAGTGTAAGTTTGATAAATTTTAGAGGGGGAGAAGTGGGATTAATCCCATACTTTCTCCCCAAGTTTCAGCCCTATGCCCATTCCTATATATACATCCTAAAAGGGGCTGATAGGGGGGAATCAATTTTTTTGGAATTTTGCTAGGGGTTCCAATCAATTGATCTGAAATTCACTTAGGCTGGTTTTTGAATATAAAAATTTCAGAGAAAAATAGCAAGATAACAGTAGGTTTCCTCTGCAATTTGCGAGTGAAATTTGGGGGATATTCAATCTGATTCTTTGGTTTTCTGCTCGATTATTTGCTTGGGCTTCCTCTTGTGTTGCTGTTGCTGTGGTTTTCCTTATTCATTGACATCCATCACTGTTGCATTGCTGTTCGAAATTTTGATGTTCTTACCTGCCTGTTTCCCTAGACTCATTGGAATTCCTTGTTGATTCAGGTACATTTCTCCTTCGTTTGAAGTTGTAATGGCGAGCTATTTGAGATGAAAAAATGAAGATCTGGATAATTTTATTATCTGTCATGTAATTTTAGTTTAGGTTTTGTAGTGTATTACAATAGATAGTAGAGAAAAACAAACACAATCATGTAATAGCTAATATAATAGTAGTAATGTAGTAGTAGTATAGTCGTAGGTCGCCCATCACTTAGTTAAATAGGAAAAACTCTTAAAACAAAAGTTAATTGATCCTCGCATGCGTTTAATAATAACATGCTCACTTAGTTAATCTGTTATGTTAATCAATATCAGATTTTAAGTAGGTTTAAAAGGAAACAAACAGATGAGTAGTGAAGTTGGCTTTGATAATATCAAATAGGTTTTGCTCCTGCTAAACAACGGTAGTTAATCATATCAAATGAGTCAGCCTCTTGATATCAACAAGTACAAAAGAGAAAGGAAGCAGTAATTCATTCGAGACTAGCTTTGTAACACTGATTGAGTCCAAATCGTAATATAACCATGCATGTGTAGTCAATTACTTAGCTTTAAATAATCTGGTTTGTGTCAATAAACAATTGGATTGTTTAAATATTGTATCACATAGTTGAATCGTCTCTTTGACTGAGTAATTTCAGTACTGTTATAGGTCATTAACAGAAAACAAAGAAATAGGATTAGTTCATTCATATATACATTAATTAGTTGTAATCTAGGATTAATATTGATATTCTTGTACAGCGATTTTCCCTTTTGGATTAATAAAAGAGTAATTTAATTTAATTCCAGTGTGTTTGATTTACTATGAGTTCATTGTCTTTGCTTTTTTATTACTGCCTAAATCCGATTTTGGGCCTGACAATTAGTATGGGCCTAGACTATGTCCACGTAACTGTTGGGTTAGCGATGAATTACCCAAAACAGGTCTGGTTTTTAAGAACCGGGACCCCCTTGTTAATGTATTAAATCCTGTTCTGGAAATTCAGGCCCCAATAAACAATAAAAATCATATGGGCCTGGAATACTTAGTGTTAAAACACAATTAAAAAAAACAATATAGAAAACGTAGTATACATTAAGATTGAACTTTTAAAATTAAATTGGGACGAGCCTCGCCCGCCGTTAAACAAGCGGAGCCCCCATCTAGTAATGGTTTAACACAATTAGACTCGGGAAGGCTAATAGCGAATTCCATAGCCGCTCCCAAAAGATTTAAAAGCCGATAGACGTTACTTTAGGGCACGATTTTAATGTACCTTCCATTGAATGAGTGTGCACTTGGTGCGACTCAAATCCAAATCTCGGCAAAGCTGAAATACACCGAAAGTCATAGGCGTACTGGTTGCGGTATGACTCGAGGCGTATTTTCGCAATGCCGCAAATTCCATAAAAATAATACTTAAATAAAAAGCACTATATGTTGTTAAAATCTGTGATTGAGTCAAACAAGAGTCGGGAACGACAATTGAGCGACCGTGCTAAAACCACGAAACTCGGGAATACCTAACACCTTCTCCCGGGTTAACAGAGTTCCTTATCTAGATCTTTGCTTCGCAGACATTTTTTAAGAGTCAAATTCCTCGGATTCGGGATTAATCGGTGACTTGGGACACCATTATCTTTCCCAAGTGGCGACTCTGATTAATCTCAATAACATCCCAAACCGATTGTCCTTTAATTGGAAAAACTCCTTCCTCTATGCTATTATATCTGTTTTGGGTATTTGAGTGTCGAGGTATACCCTACAAATGTATTTATATGCTTATTTCCCAAAGTGGGGTAGTAAAAAGGGAGGTGTGACAGCTGCGCCGACGGCCGATCAGGTGCCTAGAGCCACCTCAGTTGAATCTTCCACCGCGCCATCTCCTGTATGCCCTTTACTTGATGGCGGGGGTCTGTCCAGAGCAGTTCGCCCATGGGAGGCATCGCCCTCTCGTGATGAGGAGGAGATTCCTTTAATTAGGCGCAGAGTCTTTCACCCTTCGGCCCCCTCAGCGACTCGGCCCGCTGCTAACAATGTGATAAACATGGATTCCTTACCTCCTTCTGGGGCGAGGGAGGATGCTGACGCTGCGCGTGTTCCAGGAGGCGGGCCAGATGAATTTTAGGCTCGAGAGGAGTGAGAGGGAAGTGCCGCCCCTACCGCTCAATCTTCTACTCACCGGTTTGAGGTGGGAGAGCCCTCTCGGGTGATTGTGGACATTGGCGACTCGAGTACTCCATCGATGGAGGTGGCGGCGGCGGGAGAGGGTTCCCCGTCCGATTCTAATTTGGACTATGAGGACGTCCGCAAGTTTCGTGATGGGTTCACGAACGTGATGGTCCACCTGGACGGGAGGTCGCGTGTAATTGAGATTCCCGCGAATGAGAATCTGTTGTTGAGGGAGTCTGCTCTGCTGCCGCTGCTGGGCCAGTTGTGTTCTTCAGTTGAAAATGAGTCGCTAAGTGTGGTGACAGATGTAGGTTTAATGAACGAGGTGGCGTCATTGGGAATGAGGGTATGTGATCTAGGCTGATTATTTATTTGCGAGCTCCTTGTTTCCTGTCTTCTTATGGGCTTCTCTATCTGACTCATTTGCTCCTCTCGCTTTATTTTGCAGGTGTTTTTGTTGCAGGTGGAGGGCCTTCGTCGGGCCAATGTTCGGTCTGGATAATTCTACGGGTTCTCGAGAGGTGTCGCCGGTATCGGAACCGATGCAGGGAGCTTAACGAGCGCATAAGGGTTGATCCTCGTAACCAGGAGCTGGTTGGAGAGCTAGCGCGGAAAAAGCTACAGAGGAGCTAGCGCTTGGTCGTGTCGAGTCCTTGGAAGATCGTCTGCTTCAGATGAGTGACGAGCTTGAGGCTGGACGGAGGGCGTCATTGGAGAGTGAACGCTTATGTCTGACCAGGGTGACGGAGGTCACTTCAAAGTGGAGCGGGAAGGTCGCCGCGCTAGAGGGGGAAGTAGCGGACCTGAAGCACAAGCTGGCTTAGGCTTCTGCCCGTGCGAATGAGCTCGAATGGGTCATCCGCGCCAACAATTCCCAAATCGTTGGTGAGGGCAGTCGCTGCTTGCAGGGAGAGTGGCCTTGAAGAGCGGATCAGGATTCTGGAGCAGAACGCTCATAATGCCACGGGGCAAATTGCACTCCTGGAGGAGGAGAACCAGCGCATTCAGGAACAGTCTGCATTTATGGGTAGCTCTCGCGAAGCTTGGATTTTTGCCAAGGCTCGGTGGGATAATATAAACATCTGTTCGAGGCTGGTATTATCTCCGAAGTAGTCTTCGAGGGGGCGCGCCAGAGGGAATGGGAAGCCCGCGAAGAATGTGGCTTTGATGTTGAGATGCCTGGTGTCGATGATGTCCCTAGTGGGAGCTTGGCTGGAGCTGGGAACGACATGGGCGCCGCGGGTGCCGGCGAGGGCGGAACTAGTGGTGGAGCGGCGCGGGCAGGCGGCGGTGGGACTGGCGCGGACGGTGGTACTGGCAATCCCCAGTGATTGATGATTACTTGATAATTCTCTTGTCGGTTGTTGCCGTGTATGGCTATTTTTCTTTCCTTCCTTTTTATTTTATTTATTGTTGTGGTTTGTTTCGGACGATATTTGTACTGGGGCGGACGGGTGTGGCCCGCGTCCGTCTCTTTTAATTAAGGGGGAGGGATTCCCCCTTTTTCCGTTGTTTCCTTATTGCTCTCTCCACTTATGTTTTCCCTCAGTACGGTCATTGATTGTTCCGGGTCGAGGGCTCATAGACCGAATATTGCTTCAATTGTTGTTGAATTAACGTGACGAAGGCTCGTGGCCTGAGTCCCAGTTCAACCATAGTTGAACTTATGTTGATTCTTTTGGGTCGAGGGCTCATAGCCCAAATATTACTCCAACCGTCGTTGAATTAATGTGGCGAGGGCTCGTGGCATGAGTCCCAGTTCAATCGTAGTCGAATGTCGTTGATTCTTTTGAGTCGAGGGCTCATAGCCCGAGTTTTACTTCAACTGTCATTGAATTAATGTGGCGAAGGCTCGTGGCCTGAGTCCCAGTTCAACCGTAGTTGAACTTATGTTGATTTTTTTGGGTCGAGGGCTCATAGCCCTAATTTTACTCCAAATGTCGTTGAATTAATGTGGCGAGGGCTCGTGGCCTGAGTCTCAGTTCAACCATAGTTGAACGTCGTTGATTCTTTTAAGTCGATGGCTCATAGCCCGAGTTTTACTTCAACTGTCGTTGAATTAATGTGGCGAAGGCTCGTGGCCTAAATCCCAGTTCAACCGTAGTTGAACTTATGTTGATTCTTTTGGGTCGAGGGCTCAGAGCCCGAATATTACTCCAACTGTCGTTGAATTAATGTGGCGAGGGCTCGTTGCCTGAGTCCCAGTTCAACCGTAGTTGAACGTCGTTGATTCTTTTGAGTCGAGGGTTCATAGCCCAAGTTTTACTTCAACTGTCGTTGAATTAATGTGACGAAGGCTCGTGGCCTGAGTCCCAGTTCAACCTTAGTTGAACGTCGTTGATTCTTTTGAGTCGAGGGCTCATAGCCCGAGTTTCACTTCAACTGTCATTGAATTAATGTGGCGTGGGCTCGTGGCCTGAGTCCCAGTTCAACCGTAGTTGAACTTATGTTGATTCTTTTGGGTCGAGGGCTCATAGCCCGAATATTACTCCAACTGTCGTTGAATTAATGTGGCGAGGGCTCGTGGTCAGAGTCCCAGTTCAACCGTAGTTTAACGTCATTGATTCTTTAGAGTCGAGGGCTCATAGCCCGAGTTTTGACGAGATGAATCAGGCTTGCTCTCATCGGGTTCGCAGCCCTTCGCTCCTCGTTTTCCCTTTGCTTTTGACTTCAGGAAAGGCTACGCGATCTTGCTATGAATTCCCCACAGACGGTGCCAAATTGTTTGTCTCAAAATGTTTACAAGCATTTATGAATTCAGAAACAATCAATATAAATGAAGGATCAATCATAGCAAGTCGTAACATGTCTGAAATCTAATAAGGAAAAGATAATAGAAATAATTGTATGGATAGCAGAAAATATTAGTGATCTTTTATTCATGATAATGGGTTAATGTTTTCTCCATGGAGAGGTTCAGATCTTTACAATCATGTTTTCGTAGATCTACCGTTATTTTGTATTTTTGATATTGGGTTCTCACTCTACGTTGTACTCTGCATTTCTTAGAGCCCCCATGGGGAGAGAGTGAAACCTCTTTTCTCGTGACTGGCTCTGTATTTATAGACATTTGTTGTAGCAGTTAACTTTCTTGGAGATCAGACCCGTGTCAGGAGATTATTTTGGGCGTACCCGGAAAGCATCAACCCCGGCCAAAACTTCTAGTCGGATGCGGGTAGTAGTTGGTCGGAGCGACCTAACCGCTTGTTACGTTTATATCGGTCGAGAGAAATGATTAATCTACTTGATTATTATAAGGTCAAATTATAGCCCATACAAAAGTAATTCCAAATATAAACGACATGGATCCATAGGTGAACACTGACAAGTGGAATCACTCACCGGTAAGATGTAAATTTGCGCTCTTATGCCAAAAAATTGGATCGTACAATTAATATGAAGTACTACATACTACCAAAACTGCTAGTACTCAGAAGCTTTTAACAGCTGATGAAAAGAAATTGGCAAACACAGTAAAATTCCAACAGTAAACAAACCTACAAATAACTATAGATGGAAAAAATGACAGGAAACAATGCCCAACTGGTCACTTCAACAATTGTATGATGTTCATGTAAATCCTTGTTTAATGTCTTCACAAGCCAAAATTTGCTGCCTGTAAAATCACACGTGCCAGGAACTCCCAGCATAATGATTTACATCAGATTACAAGGACAATTCTGCCCTAACATTCACTTTTTCAAAGTGAGAACTATGTCACCCAGTTGAGATTCACAATCTGGTTCCAGAGCCCTAAGAAACGATGCTTTTAGATTAAGGTCAGTTAAAATCTGAACAACTTTGCCACAGAACTTCCGCACATCAGCTCGTCTTGCTGCCTTATCGGGCATATTTCTCAGCAGTGCATTAATTAGATAGCCTAACTTTGCAGCATGACTCTTCAACTTTTTCTTTGACGAATCCTGGCTGCTGTTATCAGTGTTTGCAGAAGTAATTGATTTTAAAATCTCAATAACCAGTTCAAGAGCTTCAATTTGCCGAAACTGTAGCTTTGCACTAGCACATTTCTCCAAAAGAACTCCAAAAAGGTGATGTCCAATCCAAGGTCGCCTTTTAAAAACTTCTTTTAGAAATTCACACTTCATATGAAACTTTTTAGTCTTAAAATACTCCTCCAGAACTCCCTCAAATATACCAAAAACCTCCTGAAGTTCAGGCTCTGGAAGCTTTTTAGCATCAATTATCTTCAAAATCCAAAAAGTAGAACTCTGAGCAAGAGAATTGATCATTTTGTATCTATTCAAGGCGACAGACTGCTTTTTGTTTGACAAGTTGGCAGATTTCTTTTTCTTGAAAGGTTTTGCTGCCAGTGTCAAGTTCCTTCCCAAGAGTGTCTTAAGCACTGTAAACTGAATGGCTTCACCTCTTGGATAGTCCTTCGCCTTGAAGATTTTCTTCTGTAAAATTCCCCAAATTCGCTGGACAAGCTGTTCGTTACCTTCCGTAGTTTGCGGGTTTACAAATGCTTGAGCTAGGTTTGAGAATATTTTTAATACTAGCGGCTTCCCTGCAAAATGGTAGATTTAAATAATCATTCCCCCCCTTAATGAAATAAGATCAAATAAACAAGTGCCATTGAGTTCATTGATAATTCTAGCAATAGAAACATGAAAGATAGCTGCAATGCGTAATGCAAAAGGAACCACGGCCTCAGATCATGATATGCAGCCATAAAGATCAATGCTTATGCTGGTTCTTCTTTGATATTCTTTTAATTAATCATAGAGGTCAGTTTTATAAGACAAAAAATCTCTTAAAATCAATCCGGACTAAAAGAGTAGACCAAAATGGAAGAAGCAAAGAACCCATATATGTGATAGCAACCTGTTGGAATTAAGTTTTAGCTAATTGTGGGCCAAAAAGCCAAATGGTTAAGGGCAACTTTGCTAGGTCCCAACCGGGGCAACCAAATTAATTATGATGCCACATGGTGCCAAACACCCCCCTCCTTTTTTGGTCATTGATTCTTTATTCGGTAGGGAATAAATGAAGATTAAGATGCTATTGATAACTTCACATGAAAAATGTACAAGCTCTAAGGCTTAGAAAAGCATATAACCCAGTTTCCATCATAATGGTCATGCCAAAATTCTAATCATGGAGTTAGGATTTGAACTAAGATTATGCATAAGGGGATCAGCTTTGAAGTCAATTAAGACATCCTTAAGATAAATACACTTAGTGAATCAAGAAAAGACTTGCCTGGATTTTCATGTAGGTAAATCTCTAGCAATGAGAGGACACGAAGTTTGAAGAGGATAAGCTGTGAATGAGCAGTTTCACCACCAGCCTGGTTCTTCCTTTCCTTGAATATTTTAGCAAGATAAGTGTCCATGCGGAACATGGCATCATCATCCATTCCCTCATCAGATTCATCATCAGAAGCTCCAGGAAGTTCTGAGGTTGCTGCTTCAACACCAACTACTGTCGCCGAGTCATCTGCCTGTCCATCACTCTCCGCAGTTTCATCCATCTCTGCTTCATCTGATTCCTCTGCTTCTTCAATGTCAAGAACATCCTCGTCATCGTCGTCATCTTCACTCTCACTTTTTGTTTCTCCGCGTCTGGATGGTTTGAGATCTTTTTTAATAACCCGCAACATCCGAAGTAAGCCATCATCCGTGACATCACGACAAAAACATTTGAAAACCTAAAGAGACATGAAAATTTTTTAGTAGGTAAAGAACTCTCCAACTAGAGGTTTCCACCCTCTCCATAACACAAGAAATATAGATATAAAGAACGCATACATGCCCACTTAAGGAAAATAAAGACAACAACCAACTTTAATGTATTCATATTATGTAACTGCTAAGTGAGTAGAATTCCGATCAGTGGACAAGCAAAGATAGTTGAAAGCTATCAAGTTCTTTTCCACGTTGAAAAGACAGAGATGGGAGGGTCATCAAAGGAACAGGAATAGAAATTTTTTTCTATAATAAGCAAATAACTCCGTAGCGAAGAGACCAACTACAGAATGTTTCAATGAGTTCCTTTTTGATGAAGTAAGCAGGTTTCACAAATGGCATCAAGCAGACACAAAAATAGAATGATCTAATGAGTTCCCATGTTTGAGTTTGGTTAAACACATAAAAATGTAAAAGAGTCAAATCAAACTGAAAATAATATGAATAGGTAAGGTATTTTGACTTTGTGAAGAAGGTAAAGCCGTAAAGCCCATGGCAAACCGTAAAGGAAACTCAGACAAAAAACAGGAGAGTACCATTAATAGAAACCCACTACAACAGGGGTATCCAGAAAGAAATCTAATGAATCAATGCAGTCACTTCCTTTTTCTCACGAGATAACAAGGGTCACTTCAAAGAAAAGCAACTACAACAGGTGCATCCAGAAAAGCAATCCAATGAAGCATGCATTCACTACTTTTTTCTCATTAGATAATAAGGGTCATTTGAAAGAAAATCTATGGGGAAGAGTGCAAAAACAGGACGAATGGAGTTATGCATTCAGCAAAATTCTCTCTTTTGATAAGCAGCTTTAGATTTGGTGCTAAAGGTGATTGTGATTATAATTTGTATATTATTTGGGTGTGAATCTGCAAAATCGCCTTTCAATTATTTGTAAATAAAAAGGGAAAGGAAAGATATCTGACAGCTAAATAGACCCAACCTTCCAACTTTATGAGTAAATATTTAGCATCAATCATCCATTCTGTTTCTCATGAAGAACATACTAGTCAAGTCCGCCTCCCAACCCCATTTGAGAATACGAAAGCAGAGATGCATATACGCATAATGCAAGGACCACAACGGCTAAGACTCGCTACAGAAATTAAAGTCTAATAAAACACAAAACACACATTAGTTGCAACTGACTCATTGTGGTTTAGTCTTCACTAGATGTTGCTACAAGACAGCAACTGATTATATATACAAGAAGTCAAGAACCACTAATTACATTCAACCGTCAGGGGGGTTGGCCTGGTGCAATTGACTTGAGCCTTGGGGTTTGCTCCCTTTCAAGGTCTCAAGTTCGAAACCCACCGGGTGCAAACAATTTCTGAGGGCCATCGGACTAGGTAAAAACTGAATTAACCGTGGTGCACTTGCGGGAAACTCCTTGCCGAGGGCCTGTGCACCCCTGGGATTAGTCGGGTCTCGAAGAGACTCGGACACCCGGTGCCAAATCAAAAAAAAAAAGAACCACTAATTACATTCAGTTTTTGTGTTTTCAACCATTTAGTGTCATCAAGTGGAAGTAGCTTGCTTTAAAAATTAATATTAGCAAAAACCACGGCAGATATTTTTTCTGGAAAGGATAAAATATCATTGATGTCAAAGCAGCACCAAGTACGTCCTGTCAAATATTGTACAAGATGAGCAAAGCACTGATTTTGTCAAGCAAGACATTTACATTATGCACAAACACCAGGCTGCACCAAAAGGATAGATATAATGAAGACTAGCTGCACTTCCTTTCTGTCCTTCAAAAAGTCTATTGTTTCTTATTGTCCACACAGTCCACCAACACTGCCTGAAAAATAGCTCTACCAGCAAATGATTTTTTAATTTTGTTTGCCTTGAGTACGAAACTATTAAATAAACCATCATCTAAGGTCTGACTGTAAGGTATACTCCTCCATCACGAAATTATATACCTACCGTCCTTTAGGCACATCCAAAAAGAATTAACCTATTTTATTAGAGAAAAAGTTATACAATCTCCATGAATCAAACCGATGTAGAATAAACTGATTTATTTGGTCTGTGACAGCCTTTTACACTTCAAGTTACTGTAGAAATGTTTCTTTCAATAATGTGCGCACCAAGTCGGTGTTGCAAACATTTTTTAAGAGAAGTATAAATAGAAGTATGAAACTCAATATGCATACTGCAAAATTTAGCCAGCATAACAAAAGTGAAGGTGAGGTGAGTTTATATGAGAATGTGGTGCCTAAATGCAAACAAGTCAGATATCTAGGCTTGATGGTACGATAGATGAAAATGTTACACATACAATTAAAATAGGATGGTTGAAGTGCTACCGAAATGTTACGCGAAGCATACATGTCAAAGTGAAAGAGTTTCATAGAAATGTTTTAAGATCAGCAATGTTGAAGTAGATACAGGAACTCTAAGGTCCAACATATTCACAAGATCAAATTTTTTGAAGAAGAATGTGTAGTCATGCAAGGGCAGCATACAAGATTAATAATTGATCAGATTCAGCAAAAAGTGCAGGTAGCACACATGGAGGATAAAATGAGAGGCACTCGCTTAAGATGGTGAGGTCGTGTCATATGTCAACCACCCGGTTGGTAATTGAAAAACCATGGTTATTAAAGGTGATAGGACAAGATAAACCTAAACTCACATGAAAGGGAAATTTATCCTGAAGACATATGATCACTTGAATCCTCGTAGACTTGACAAAAAATTGGGTACAATGAAAAAAAAGATCCATATAGGTATTAGGTAATACCAATTAGTTAGGGTTTAGTCATGTTGGTATGCTCGCTTTAGGTCCACTCTGTTCACTATGAGTTTTTTTAATTTTGTTAGGGATTTGAATGCCATCAAAAAATGTGGAGAACTTTCTAGTGCTATAGCCGAACCCTACTAACTTGGGATTGAGGTGTAGTTGCTCTAACTCGGTGTTTTTTAATCGTAGTCTTCTATTATCAAAGTCAAATAAACACTTTCAGGATGAAGTCCGCATCAAATGCACTTGGTGAAATGATACATTAGGAATAACAGATTAGCACCTCATCAGGCCAGGGTTTCGAGAAGATAATTATGCTCCAGAAGCATTGATGGGATATTATGCTCGCTTTTATGTATTGACGTGTGCAACAGTAATCAATCAAAACTTTACCTCCTCAATAGCAGTCCGCAATGGAGCTGATGACTGAGGCAGCAACGAAAGCATGGTGTCCACTAGAACATCCATCAGTTCAGGTGTACCTTCTCCGTCTACTTCATCTTCTCCAGAGGAAGCAAGAAGATCAGAAGATTGAAAAGCTTTTGTACAGCAAATAACCAATTCGGAGGCGGCTTCAGAAAATTCCCCAGGCCGAAGTAGGACTTGAAGCAACAATTGTATCAGAAGGTACCTCATGGAATGAAACTTATTTGCGTCAATACTTGGGCCCAAGTTCCTCTCCTGACATCATTTGGAGATAAAAGAATAATGTAAGATGGAAAAAAGAAAAGTAATCTATGTTTCTCACAGAAGAAATGAAGTACATTTTGCTTTCCTGAACACAGTTATAGTGGTTAATCTGAAATAACGAATAGAATTCCCTGATGGAAATATAAAATGAGTAATAAGAAGATATGGTTTTTGAATTAGCTCACTCAGACTCCTCACCCAAGAAGGAGAACACGCTTATCTAACAATATAGAAGAGTTGAAAGGCCTAAAGCAAGGGACATCGATTTCACAAAAGGCAGAAAATAGTTTGATTAGTGCTGAAGTCAGCAACCTTACTATGATGCTACAAAATGAAGAATCACAAATTATCTCACCTGTCTTGAGAGCTGAGACTCCATATCCTGCAATTTTTTGAATGCCTCGTTATCCTCAGCATTCAAGGACCTGAATAGTGAAACAGAAGGAATGTTTCGCAATGTGGTAAGAAATCGCATGAAATACGCTCCAAGATCATTAACTTCAACACCACTTGCCACAGCATGAGGTCCTTCTCCTTTTAGAGCATTTGACAGCAGTAACTGTATCTGCTCAATGCACATTCTACAAAGAGCACTTGAAATGGAAGACTTTGGCCACCTAAACTTCTCCTCCAATTCAAAAGATGTCACCTCAGTTCCAAGAGTTGAAGAGAATAAACCCTGAACGGCCAGAAATTTGAGAATTTCTCTTTGCACCCTGAACCTTGCATTTGTATCCAATGTTAGATGTTTCAAGCTATTGGGAAGTGAATCTACAACCCAGCCTTTCAAAAAATCCGAAGTTGCTGCTGCTCCAACAGAATCCTTATAATCTACAGAACCAATTTCTGAGTTGTCATCTGTTGTTTGACTCTGATCTGAAGGCTCATCTGAAGCATGACCTTCATTCAGGAACATGTCAACCAAGTTCTGAATGAGAAGCATGCATCCCGACTCAGTTTTAAACTCAGCCATCAACTCTTTTACTGTTTTTGTCCTGGTGATGGAATCAAATTTCCCATTACTATGTTTCTGTAAAGCCACAATAACTGCCACTCTTCTTACATCATCATGCTTCACCCACTCAGATAATTCTTTCACAAAATATTGACTGGCTTTGAGTAGATTAGTGTCTTTTCTGGAAAGTACATCCATTAAGCAACGTACAACTTTGTACGATAGGATATTGTAGATGCACGAAGCGGGCAGTTTTGGAAGGAGAAGCAGCAGAACATTGAGTGCCAGGCTCTTGCGTTCATGAGATGGCGATGAAAGAAGTGATCCTTCAATGATAATTTCGCAAAAGTTTTTAAGATTTTTCTCAATATCTTCTTCTGCTGAGCTACCCTTGCGGTTTTTTTTGTGCTTTTTTACAGAATTCAAAGCTGCTAAGGGATCAAACTCTTGTACAACATTTTCAGGTAAGAGAATATTTACCAAGGAATACCATACACTATGAGTTCGTGGATGGCAAAAACTGGACTCCTGCACATCCATAAAGTCCACAAATCAAAATATGAACAAAGCTTTTCAAGGAAGGATAATGAAGAAGTTTAATAGCACCTTCAAGCAATTGGAAAGCAAGGACAGATGTTCGACAGTGAAAAGCCTGCCGGGGTTATAAGGAATAGGCAGAAGCTTTCCAAACTCTTTATCATCGAAACGAACTTTTTCACGTATAGCAAGGGCAAGAAGCAAAGAATCCGGATTTCCAACTTCTGTTGCACCTTCAAACCACTCTTTAAGTCCAGGAGCTTCAAGTATATGATTCAATGAAGCTTCAACAGGTAACTGACATGACAAAAATGTGGATAGTGACAAGGCTAAACAGAATGCACCTTACGGAAAAACAAAATTAGAGGAAAAGGACATCATGGTAAACAACAAATGCACTTAATTACAAAAAGCTGAAGCAGCAACATGACAGAAGCAATTTTAGAGTAATAGGAAAATGTGATACTGTTTGGATAAGTAATAGAACATTTTATTGCGCAACAGATGGTACAGGAAGAGGTGATGTTTATAAGACAAGAAAAAATGTCCCAAAAGTTTCATAAAGGAGTTGTATAAGCTCATATAAGTTTGTAATGACACAACAAAGCCAATCTATGAATCTATTTTTAAGTAATAACTAAATCGTACATGCTAAGCTTAAATTTGCAATTCACGGGCTTGTAAAAATTAAAGTACCTTCTCAACCAACTCCAAGATAATTAAAACAGCAGGCTCTTGCAAGTAACGCTTCTTCATTGCCAGTGAGACAAGAGAACCAACAAATTCTTTAATATAAGGAGTGTCCTTATCAGCAGTCCACTCTAAAAGTAATCTTCCTGATCTTGCAATAGCTCCATAAGCAAACAAGCGTCCCAGTAAGCAATCTTTTATGTCCTACAAAACAAAATTAAACTGTCAAGTCAGCCCATAGGAAAACTAATAAGTTCACAAACAAAGGCGATCATTCCCACCTGACCCTTCATGGAAGAAGAGATCTCCAATAATTCCACAATTAGCTTCAACAGCGCACCTACTTTTATGCATGGAACTCTACCAACCAATATTGTCATTCCTAATGCAAATCCTTGCCTTGCACACTGCACATATAAGAAACGGATAAAGATTTTGTAGGGGAACATTGAGCTTATTAAGACAATCATGCCACATAGAACTATGAGTAGCATGGCACATAAAACTATGAGTAGAATTGACATCTGCCACTAAGCCTATAATATTTCATTTGACCTTTAAATTCAAGTCTGTGGACAATGTAGCTATTAAAGTTATTCAAAGACACAAGCTATGAGTAATCTAGCTGCCGCCTGCCAGTGACCATAATGTAACTTTCTGAGGTTCTACCATAAAATAACATTTCAAACGTAATGACAGGAGAGCTTAGCTTAATCATCTTATTGTACAATACAAATTTCCGGCATGAATTTGCTTTAATCAGGTGGGAAGTAAACAAGAACACATAAAGATATTTTAGCACATTACAAAATATGTTATTGCTGCTAGCTGTACGTACTTCACACTTCTCCGTATTTTGTTAATGCTGGAAATCAATAATACTATCTATTGTTTATTAAAAAAAGATCCTGCGAAGATATTAGTCTCCCAACAAATTTTCACAAAATGAAGATGGAAAGGCATACAACCGTATTTAAACCATTAAGTTTAATAGTAACAGCATAATTAGGCATTTGTCGTTTTAAAGATAAGGGACGAACAATACGGTCACTAGTAGCGGTAAAAAACACTTGGGCACTTATTATTTTCAACAAAACTACAGAACAATTATACTACAAATTAGACAAACACACCTCTCTTGATGAAGAAACACCACGAATGAGCCTCCGAACTGCATATCTCAGAGAAGGGGCACAGTTATTCAACCCATCATCCTTTTCTGCTTCCAATTTGAGCTGACCGTCAACCACGTCCTTGTTCTCCAGATTATCATAAGCCTTCTGAACTTCAAGCAACTCAGCAACTAAAGACTGAGCAGCTGCTTCTCTAATAGACACTTCAGCAGCTGCAAGGTCCTTAAATACACCAATGTGGAACTCAGGCAACCCACTACTAGTAGTAGGAGAAATCTCTGTCCTCTCATTACATCTCGATTCAAGAGAGGCCATCATTTGTTTATGCCAAGCCTCAGCTTTTCTCTCAGATTCGGCTCTGTGTCTCTCTTTGTCTAGAGCTTTCTTTTGCTTCTTCCTCTCCATAGGATTGATGGAAATCTTGTGAGGAGTTGATGGGGTATTAGGTTTCTCCTCTGTTTCGGCCTTCCTTTTTTTGGTGTCTTTCTTCATTTTCTCCCTTGGCTGCTCAGACCCAACCATCTCCACGCTCATAATTCCAGAGTTTGTCTATCTCGACAAAAGTCAAGTTATAAGGTACTTAGGGCGGCTCTAGGGTAAGGCAAGTGAAGCCGTTGCCTTGGGCCCCAAATAATTAATTAAGGCCCAACAAATAAAAATCACTATTATATTATTATATAATATATACTCCATAATTTATATTTATATAATTATTAATAAAAGATTTTAAATTTTAATAATTTTTAACATTTGAAAGATGTAAAATTGAGTGAGTTAATTGAAACTTTTTTTCAGTAAATTAAAAAATATATTTACCTTCTCATCAATTTTATTTCTTTATGTATAGTATTTTTTCATGGTTCTTACAATTTTACTTTTTATTTTCAACTCCAATTCTCTAAATTAACTATTTATTTTTGTCATATTTGATTGATCCACACACCTGAAAGCAAGTTCTTTTGTGTCTCAGCATTTTTAACTAAGAAATCCCCTAGACATGCAAATGTCGCAAGGTTCAAAACATGATGAATAATGGGTTCACCCTTTGCCACTTTCACTTAAGAGAAGAATTCAATACCATATGATGCACGCCTAATTCATAAGTTGTGCTCTCACCGTTAAAGTCATGTATGTTTTTTTTTTTTTGTCTTGATATTATATGAATTTTATAAGAGACGTTTTAGGGTCTTTTTCAATATATTTTGGTTTAGGCCACCAGTTTTGTTGAACCGGTCGTCATTGACAATCAACAATTATTTACATATCACTGCCCCACTATGAACGTACTTTTCAACCAGCTTTATTCACATTTGGTAATTGAATTAGAGACTCGCTGCCTTTAATGATATTGTCATAGTTGTCTTATTTTAAGTGAGACTCTATAAATTTTATTGAGAATGTCAGGGGTGGATTAGTGGCTCTAGTAGGAGACTAGTAAAGCTTTGATTTACATCCCCCAAAATTTTAATAATAGATTTCATAATTTAATTTCAAATTAAATAATATTAATGTTTGTAGAAAAAATAAAAAGCTACAAAAAAAATTATAAAAAAGAAAGAAAAGATGTCTACTCTTAAATAGTAAAAATATTTTTAAAACTTTGAATTGAACTACATAAATCTTCGTATTAGTAAATATATTTTTTACAACAATATCAAAGGTAACATATTGCAAATATATGTGTAGTATCTCATATATTTAAAATTTCTTTTTCTAATATAAATAATAATATTACTATGTGAAGTTAAAGATTTTATGTCATTTAAGAATATATGTTATGAACAACAAGTATGAGAAAAATGGCAAGATCAAATTTTTTGCATATATGTGTGTTTACAAATGAATAATAAAAGTATAAGGCCTCGTATTAAAATATAGCTTTAGTTGCCTACATATCCTTGGCTATAAAGCAATCAGGTCATGTGTAGTTCGAAAGTGAGTGAGAATATGGAGTATACCGAGGTGAATAGCCAATCGAGGTTTCATTCCGTCGAGGTTCCGGTCAGTGGTCCTGCTATTACATCAAAATCAAAATTTGAAAAATGACAAACTAAACACATCAACTACTAGTTACAAGGTTCCTATCTATGAGTCTTCTGAAGCTTGACCTTGAGCCTTGAATGGTGCTTCATGTGGACTCTGATTTGAACATCGATATTTGCCAGTTGTAGGTATTAGTTCATTCTTTTTCAGCTTTCTGGATCAGGACCGGTATGCCGTTCTTGTGACACCAGCCATTTCTTGAGCAGAACGCATATTTCTTCCACAACTGCACTTTGGATTCTATTTTTATTTTCTTTTTCTTTTCTTTTTTTTTTCTCTTTATTGTGACTAACTTCTTTCGAGCTTCTGCTACTTCTAACTTGGATTGAATGCTAGGGATTTTTATTGTAACCCTCCGTTATCCGGGCGGGATCCTACAACCAAAACAACCAAAACAAATGAAATTTTCTACCCAGCTTGCACTAGGAAGATTTGTGAGTCGTTAGCAAAATTGTAGACCACTCCTACTATTGATGCAATGATGAGAGTAAACTAAAGACTAGACTAGGATGTGCGTATCTTATGAGTAAAACCAAGAACTTTGACTAGCAAGTGTATCTGCTAAAATGAAACATGAATGAAACAGGCTTAGGAAGTGTGTCTCTTAAAGAAGAATTTAAATAACCAAGACTAGGAAGTGTGTCTTCTAGGGGTAAAAAAATTTGTTCCAAGACTAGAAAGTGTGTCTCCTATAAAAATGACTTGAAAGATCTTGATTAGGAAGTGTGTCTCCTATAGATAAAACTTCAATGAACCAGACTAGGAGTGTGTCTCCTAGGGTCGGGCTTTGAATGACTCAAAACTAGGAAGTGCGTCTCCTATGAATGAAATCTTAATTTAGGAAGTGCGTCTCCTATGCATTAAAATAAACTTTAGGAAGTGTGTCTCCTATGAGTGAAAATAAACTTAGGAAGTGCGTCTCATATGGGTAAAAAATAAACTTAGGAAGTGCGTCTCCTATAGGTGAAACTTTAATGACTTTAGGAAGTGCGTCTCCTATGGGTAAAAAATAAACTTAGGAAGTGTGTCTCCTATGGGTGAAACTTTAATGACTTTAAACTAGGAAGTGTGTCTCCTATGAATGAAATCTTAATTTAGGAAGTGCATCTTGTCACGACCCCAAAACCCGGTCGTGATGGCGCCCAGCACATTGTTAGGTCAGCCCGACCAATCAACTATAACACAAAGCTATCAGCTCACACTTTATCCTTTTTAAGCATAAACAGTAGTAGTAATATGAAATAACATCCAACACATCGGGATTAGACATCCCAAAACCAGTATAAACCTCCCACCGAATCAAGAGTCATAAGTCATGAGCCTCTACAGAATACATAGCGGTGATAGTGTATACAACTGTGACTATAAGCGCAGAATAGTCTAAGAAAAGTAAAATAGACTGGAGAGTCAGGTCCTGCGGACGCTGGCAGCTACCTCGGCTGTCCAAGTAAAGCTCTCCAAGCAGATGTAGACTTAGCTATGCTGTGACGTACCTAGATCTGCACACAAGGTGTAGGGAGTAGTGTGAGTACTTCCAACTCAGTGGTAATAAGCAAGGGTAAGACAATGAAGGTAAGAAAACCCAATACAACACTAAGTAAGGCTATACAACAATATCCTATATGAGTTATCAACATGAGCAATATCAGAACTAGCAATATCAGCTATCACAATAACAGGTATAGCTAAATGCAATGCAATGCATGAGTATGACAGCTACGGCGCGTAGCCTGATCCATTTGGGTACTCGTGCTCACTGTGGGGGTTCAGACTCCGGATGGGATCCTACAGCCCAAGCACAATATCATGATATGTTGCGGCGCACAACCCGATCCACTACCAGTCAGCTATAATGCAATGCAAGCCTCACAGGCACAGAAATAGATTTGAAATCTCTTTTTATCATTTTCAGTATAAAACAGTGTTTCAGAAATTTCAGAGCTTGGAAAACCATTTTAGACAGTAATAGCTCAGGACTGGTATCAAAATAGCATGCCAATATCATAGAAACAATAACAACGATCCTCGCGGGATCCCAATAACTGGCTCATAGCCCAAAGATATCCACAACCATCCAAGTAGGAGATTTACCGGCTCAATAGTAGTCAACAACACAGTATAGTATCACTAGGTCGGACTAAGCCATATTCTCCAATCACATTCGACCCCCCACTCATAGGAAAGTACGTGTCTCGCCTCAATACAGTATCACATAGTGATATATCAAGGTTTCAAACTTCCTGTTCATCACCCAAACCCATTACTCACCTCGACTCGGCTCGAAGACTAGTCCGCAATGCCCTTGCCATGAGAATCGGCCTCCACGGGTGTAGAATCTTATCAAAATCAATAGAAATGCATCAAAATAGGCTAAAGGGACATTACCCAATCGAAACAACTCGAATTACACCAAAAACCACAAAGTTGCCAAAACCCTACTTTTGGTACGCTTCTCGAAAAATTACAAAAGTTACATTTTCAGAATCCTTATATCAACACGAGTCCATGCATATAAAGTTTATCAAAATCAGACTCGATTTGCCCATTCAAATCAGTAATTTATCATAATCCAGGCTTAGAGCAAAAATCCACCATTAATCTTTCCATTTTTAGTGATATAGATGAAGATTCTAGGATAAAATTGTGTATTTAGACCATAAAACTTACCTCCAATGTTTTACCGATGAAATCCCCTTCAATTCCCGCTACTTGGCTCTCAAAGAACTCAAAAATGGAGGAAAAATACTAATAGTTCGCGACTGAAATGTTCTGGTATAAACCCTTCTGTCAGATATTTTAACCCAATGCGATCGCATCCCATTGTTGTGATCGCATTGAACAAATTTTTAATCTCTATATTTAATGCTATGCAATCGCACACCATCACTGCGATCGCATAGAACAATCTTCCAGGCTCCAAATTACTACTATGCGATTGCACTACAGCAACGCGATCGCGTAGAACAAATGACATCCAGGGACCCAGGGCCACAATATACTATGCGATCGCACTTTTAACTATGCGATCGTAGAGAACAAGATTCTAAACCTATGCGATCGCAGCCCCGTCTATGTGATCGCATAGAACAACTCAGAGGCTCAATTTCATCCTTATATGCGATCGCAACACACCTATGCGATCGCATAGAGTATCTGTCTGCAATAAATACCAGCAACCAACAACACTCCTAAAAATGCAAAAAATGGTCCGATTGGACCCCAGATTCACCCCGAGGCCCCCGGGACCCCAACGAAAACCACCAACCTACTCCAAAACACGATACGAACATGTTCCAATAATAAAAACACACCCTTAAACATGGAAATCATCGAATCAAGGCGGATTCAAGCCTAAGTTTCATCTAAAACTTCTGAAACCAACATCCACTCAAAACCCGACCAAACAATGTCCGAATGACTTGAAAATTTGCATACATTTCCAAAATCACCTAACAAAGCTACTACAACTGTCGGAATTCCATTCCGACTCCCGGATCAAAATCTCACCTATCGATCGGATTTCGCCAAAATTCCAACTTAGCCAATTCAAGCCTATTTCTACATCGGACCTCCAAATTCAATTCTGATCGCTCCTCTAAGTCACAAATCACCTCCCGGAACTAACCAAATCATCAGAATTCCATTTCGAGCCCTCTAACCACATATTCAACAATAGGTTGACTTTTCATAAACGAGCTTCATATCAAAAGGCTATATGCCTCATTTTCAACCAGAATCACTTCTAACTCTCCCGATAGATTCTACACATGTATAGAACATGAAACACAAAAATGAAGGGGTAACGGGGTGGTATTTCTCGTGACGACCGACCGGGTCGTCACACATCTCCTATGCATGAAAATATTAATTTAGGAAGTGTGTCTCCTATTAATGAAAATAAACTTAGAAAGTGCGTCTCCTATGGGTAAAAAATAAACTTAGGAAGTGCGTCTCCTATGAGTTAAACTTTAATGACTTTAAACTAGG
>JASVEL010000292.1:12500-99041 GCA_032618575.1 Nicotiana noctiflora | reverse complement strand
ACCATTCCTTGCTCCAAAGTGCCGGATGATGGTCCGGATTCCCCCCGAGGCCCCCGGGACCCCAACGAAAACCACCAACATACTCCAAAACACGATACGGACTTGTTCCAATCATAAAAACACCATCCTAAACATCAAAATCATCAATTACACACGGATTCAAGCTTATGTTTATTCAAAACTTTCAAAACTAACATTCAATCCAAAACTCGATCAAACGATGTCCGAATGACCTGAAAATTTGCAGGCATATCCAAAATCACCTAACGGAGCTACTGCAACTGTCGGAATTCCATTCCGACCCCGGATCAAAATCTCACCTACCGTTCGGATTTCGCCAAAATTCAACCTTAGCCAATTCAAGCCTATTTCTACACCGGGCCTCCAAATTCAATTCCGATCGTTCCCCTAAGTCATAAATGATCCCCCGGAACTAGTCGAATCATCGGAATCCGGTTCCGAGCACTCTAACTCAATAGTCAACTCTTGGTTGACTTTTCATATTCAAGCTTTCTTCAAACATGCTATTTGTTTCATTTTCAATCCAAATCACTCCTAACTCACCCGATATACTCTAATACTGTTTTAAAAGCATAATATATGTAAATGCAACGGTAACGGGGTGGAAATTCCCGTAACGACGGGCCGGGTCGTTACAATCAGACCCGCGTAGTTCGGTAAAATTAACGAGCAACTTATAAAACAAGGCTTCTTTTTTTTCATTTTTATTTTTCATGGCAAGACAAACTATTTTTCTTTTTCTATTTTTTGACAACAAGAAAAAATAACGACTTTTTTTTTTTCAAAAATTCAACAAGGTTACAGTATTTATTTGGCACTTTCAAGACTATGATTAAGTCCATTAACCCTATACGCTGGTATTTTTCTTTTCTTTAAACCCCCTTTCTCTTTTTTTTCTCTTTTTTTTTTCAAATAAGTCGATCAGCATGCAGTCCCGAGACAAATAAATGCACAAAAAGGATGCATCATGGTGTTCTCTTCGTTTCAGGTACACCTGTCTAGACAGACACATCCTCTGTGTTGAGCCTCCTAAGTCAATATGCACATGATGCAAACAAACGTTCCTACTAAGGATCCGGCATGAGGTTTTGTTACTCTAGGTTAACATCCTGTTGGAAAAAGTATCTAGACTGGCTTTACTCGAGCAGACAACTCGAGCCGAGGAGTGTCAGTGCATCGGTAGCATGGCTTTTCGGCTTAATTGACAGTACTCTCCGCCTAAACATGTGTGACTAAAATTCTTCACCGGGTGCCAAGCACCTCAGCTATCTAAAGAAAGACGGGCTATGTCCAGCAAAAGCCCGATATTAAATTTCGAAGAGACTCAGAGGAGAAAATGGTATCGACACAATTTATACACAATTCACAAAATATCAAAGCGGTAAAAGCAACATTTAACACATTAAGACAAACATATAATGAGATCAGATAATAAATAAGCCAAATACAACAATTATTTAAAACTCGAATTCTTAAACCCTGAACCAGTGATTCTGGGTTTGTTTTCCCAGCAGAGTCGCCAGAGCTATCACACCTCCTTTTGGCGCACCCCACCCAAAGGATAATGCATAAGGGAGTTTTTCCAATTTAAGTGACAATATTCGGAACGAGATTATTTTATTTATTTCAGAGTCGCCACTTGGAATAAATTAAGGTGTCCCTAGTCACCGATTTATTTAAATCTCGAATCGAGAAAATTTCGACTTTCCAAATGAAGTCTGCGAACAAAAAATTCTAAGTAAGGAATTCTGTTGACCCGAGGGAAGGTGTTAGGCACCCCCGGATCCCGTGGTTCTAGCACAGTCGTTTAAACTATTGTAAATGGCTAAAAATATTTGATTTTAATATATGTTATAAATTATGTGCAAAATTTTATAATCTATTTACCGTTTTTTATCGTCATTATGAAAGTGAACGTCACCTAACAAAAATATTTTCAGATCACGTCACCTGAAATGCACCCGGATCCTTGACACATCTTTAGTTGATGTTTTCGGATTTGAATTTAGGTTGTAAGAAATACACACCCGAATTAGGAATGTAATTTATTAAAAACGCGCTTAAAGAGTCTAACATGTTATTATCTTTGGGAAGGCCGTGAAACTCGCTAAACGGCCCGTCCCAAGTTTCTAGACATTTTACTAAGTAATTAATGAGGGCCACACAATTTATGAATTTTATTTGGCGGGGCTCCACTCATTTTATTTTATTAAAGGTTAACCAAGAGCAAGCTAGAGTTTTTTATGGATTATTTGTTTCTAAAGACTAATTAATTTACAAACACAAATTCGAACCATGAATTCAAGTCCGAATACAAATAAATGAAACACCCTTTTAGCTTGAACCCGCTACCTAATTCGAAACCCAATTTTATATCATGGCATTTTAACTTTGCGAGGCCATGAAAATTTGCTAAATGGCACGCCTCAAATTCCAAAGGAAAAAAATTCAACTAAACGAACTTCGGAAATTCATATTTAAATGAGTATTCTCTTAACGACATGAATAATTAAAAGAGAGATAACACGAAATTAACAGAATCTTACTTGAGCACCAATTCCTTAAGGAAAGGCCCAAATCCAATTTTAAACCAACCAACCCATGGACCAACTCAATTCTTTACCGACATGACATTAAATCGATGCTCAAACTTGAGATCAAATTTGTGGTATAACAACGAGCACGAACAAAACAAGATCAATAATTAACTAAAGGAGATTAAAATGAAACCAAACAACAGTAGAGTGATGAACGTAATGAAACGGAAACAAGTTCGTACAACTTTGATGCCACACCATCGTGAATATCCAAATTTTTTTTTTATCTCAAGTATATATAAGCACTTACGTCAACACAAGCATGGATGAAAATGGAACAATACTGGTGTGCAGTGGATCAAACAAAGCAACTTCAATTGAAAGCAGAACTTTGTTCTTAAGACACCACAAGCAAACAAGGATCCGTGCAAGTCTTTCATTCAACCATAATAGAATAGCAATATAAACCAAAACTGAAAGAGGATAAGAACCGACCTCTGTATTTCAGAAACTTGACTTCACTACATGACCGGAAACAAAACCTTAATCGGAAATCGACAACAACTTCGAACGGAAAACAACCCTGAACTTGAACCTCGACACCTACGGCGTATGACTGTGTATGTATGGTCGTTTTGAGAAATGCAGGAGGGTGGTCGTCGATATAGCAAGTGTTGGTTGTTACTGGGTTGCTGCTGGTTCAAAGAAGAGAGGAGAAGTCGCTCGAAGAAGACGATGCGAGGGTAGGGGTAAGATAAAAGAAGACGATGTCGCGTGGGGGTGGGTGAGTCTCTGTCTTTTGCCAAGCTGTGCAGCCGCTGATATATTCCAGGCGTTCTTCTTCTATTTTTGTTAGGTCTAGCTAGGTTAAAATAAGAGAAGTTTGGACGGGTTTGGGTAGCTTTTAGGGGTAGATTTTGGGCTTAATTGGGTATAACAACAAGGAATTTTTATATGTGTATGTCATATAGCAAACCTTATTACCAACCATGTTTAATGTTTGTATTTATTACATTTAAGCATACCATGTTTCAATTTATGTACCATAATTCAAATTAAGGCTTTAATTAAGTTATCATTAAATGTAGGAGTGTATTTACCCGCTTCTCTCTCTTCTAATTTTTAAATTTTTCGTTCCTCACCCCCGACCCCAATTTATTTAGAGAAAGTCATAAGCAAATGTCAACAGTACCAATGCACGACAAGTCGAAAAAAATGAATGCTCGGCCATCGAGAAAAACTAAAAAAAATTCAGTGTAACACATGAATTATATCCGATTAAACAATTGATGCTATATTGAAGTGCAATTTCTGAAGAATGGAAGACATGCAAAGGCCACGAGTTTTTGGAAATATTTTAATGTGTCTCAATTTTGAGGTTTAATTGTCGTTATTTTATATTTTTAAATGAATCGTTAATATATTTGTAGTTAAATTGTAGTTTATATTTGTGGCAGATTTGTAGTTGTTTTCAGTGGTTTTGTAGTTAAATTGTAGTTATACTGACATTTTTTATTGTAGTTGTTCTCAGTTATTATGCAGTAATGTATTTTAATTATAGTTAAATGTAGTTTATTGTACTCAATCCATTATATAGTAATTACCCTCCTTGTAGTTTAATGTAGTATAAATGTAGTAATTTTGTAGATACCCTTAAAAACAATACAACTTTATACAATATTAAAACTGATTTGTAGTTTATTTGTAGTTTTTTTTGTAGGAATTTTATAAAAAGAAATAGAAAATTTTGTTAATAGTTTATTTGTAGATAAATATAGGAATATATTATTATATATTAACATAAAATCAGACTTCTTCTTCTACATTCCATCTTCTTCTCAAAAAACACAGAGATGAGACCCATTTTTTATAATCAGAATTTTTTCCATTCAATTGTAGCATAATTGGGATTTTTAGACATGATTGAAACATTATTAGAACGTCATGGAGACCTTTTTGAGTATATGGTTCTTGCATCTGAACTCGTCTGGAGCAACTCTTCTTCAATATTGTTCATATGAATAAAATTGTGTTGGTTGGTTCATATCAATTAGTACTAGTGCATCTAATGACCAATAAATTCATATATTTGAAGTTCAAAATCGATCTTTTTGCTGATTTTTGCGGGTTTGAAACTAATGTATATTGTTTATAGCCTATTTGTTCTATAACTTTATTCTTAAATAAATAGGAATTTTTACATGTGTATAGTAATAGGAAGAGAGAGGCGGCATATTAGGAAGATTTTTAGCTGTTAAGGTCACTAAATCAATTAGAATATTCTTTTCCTGATTTTTAGCGCGCCATATTAGGAAGATTCAGCTACTATTAATTACTAATTAATGAATGGTATAAAAATTATAGAAAAATAGTGCACGAGGTGGGTAATTTACTAAATATACACATTTTTTGTAATAAGGTTTCATATATAGTATGGATATGAAAAAATCCCTAACAACAATCCAAATTTGAATTAAACCCCACTTTCAAATTCTCTTCTTATTCTCCTTTTTTCCTTTGTTTTTCTTTAGTTAAAAATCCTAGAAATAAAAATTCTAGATTATAAATGTGAAATTAAACTAATTAACTAATTATAAAAATTATAAAAATTATTTAATCCTAAATTAAAAAGAAAAAATCAATAAAAGGGGAAAGTGTAAAAATGAAGGATTTTTTGTAATTTTTTAAAATTATATAACACAAGTAATTACTAATTAATCCTAAAAATGTAAAGATAATGCCTAAACGCCATACGTGATATTTTTGGCACTATTCACGATTTAGATGCAAGAAAATGCAAACAATTAATACAAATCTATAAAATTCCAAAAATAACAAATAATTAAGAAAAAATTTATTTTCATGAATTTTATAGGAGTATTTTATATATGGCAAAAATCAGGTAGTTACAATGACTATAGGGAGAAAGATTTGAGGAGTTGTGGAAAAGGCAGGGGGGTTCGATCGAGGATTTATACTAAAAATTTGATAAAGCTAATACTAGATGGAATTTTTAATTGCGAGTTGGTTAGGGATCTTTCAAAGAAAGACTAATTAATTCTTTCCTCAAATACAATTTGTGATTGTAACCCTTCAAATTTAATGTCTTTCATTTCATTTAAAGGTTGCATTCTTGGTCGACATATTTTGAGAAAAGTACAAGTATTGAAGGAGGGAATATAAAGGTTGCATTCTTGATCGACATATTCTTTGACTGTTAGAGGTTATTCTCCACTTTCATTTCTTTAACTTTAAATCGTTTATAATTATGCTATGTGTTTCTCCAAATAGTATTACATCATATATTAGGCTGATAGTTTCATATATGTATTAACATTTTGTCTAATGCATGTTGTTGTTGTTGTTGTTATTAGTTTTTCATTCTAATGTTATATGCTCAGTTGTAAAGCTAAATAGTTGAATTTAACATCCTATAGATGTGTGCTCTTAAGAAATAAATGATAAACTTACAGAACATAAACGTGAATAAAAAAAAAAACTTTTTGAAATGAATGTCTAAGAATAAAAGAAAGCAGAATTTGATTGCTTAAACGTTTTTAGGAGACTTATCATATAGTTTCTCATGAAATTAAAGCAGTTAATTCCAGAGTGTCTTTAAATAGCATCTCCTGAGTACCAAAATGGACCATTTATAGTAGCCTTGGAACAATGAACAAGCTGGGATATTCCGGAAAAGAGGATTCTTAGATTTACACAAATCTTGATTACCAAGTAAAAGTTGTCCATCTCAGCTGCTAACTGTTAATAGAAGGTTATGGTAGCCATAAAAATTGCATTTAAAAGTTAATTTATGTCTCTATTTTAGCTGATTATGTATATTATTTATATTTATCTTCTTTTGATAAATAGCTCCCTATTATAATTCTATATTAATCTCCATAACCAAAAAAAGTATGGTCACTTTGTGGAATCTCAGGCAAGTTTTTGATGCAAGAAATTAGTTTTGTCTAATGCATTTTGATTCTATTTTTTTGTTGTTTTATAATTTTGAGCTGGGCTCTAAATTCGGGAATTGAGCATGAAATTAATAAATAATGAAGCATTACATTCTAATTCAGAATATAGGATACTGCAGTAAAATAAATTCTGGTAAACCAATACAAATTTTCACCACATCCTTTTCCATTAGATTTGAAATTTTTCATGGAAAATCTTCTTTCAAGAAAAGACAGACCAGAGATGATAAAGGAATTAATAAGTTACCAAGGTGCATAAGATTTTTATCGCATTAGATTAGTATTTCCAAATTTATTATTAAGTGGTCCTTGAGAAGTAGATGAAAATGAAGCGTGCTATCTGGAAAATAAGGGTTCATTAAGTGGTCCTTCCAAGAACTCCCCACCGTGCTCTTGGGGTGACTCGAACTCACAACCTCTTGATTGAAAGTGGATGGTAAATTTAAACAATTTTCAAACATAGAGGGATAAAATTTGGATCCTTTTGGTGAAACCGGTTGCTTCAACTATAGTTTTTTCTGCAACAAAAGTTGTTAGTAAATTCTCTCAAACCTCTCGCGCTTACTGTCAGCACTGCAACCAAAAGATTGTTAGACAGGACGTTGGTTTTGTCACTCAATATGCTTAGTTAGCTATTACTATTTCTTCGATTCTTTGTCAGTTTCTAAGTCTAGCGTAATAACTTTCCTGGGAGTAGAGTCAACTCGATTGAACTTTGTCATATATCAGGGCCTTTGCTCAGGTGGTGTAAACACTCGAACAATATGTGTTTCTTGGGTTATCTTTTTCTTCAGTTTTAAAGAAATTGAGGTTACTCTCTTAATGCATAAAATTTTTATTAAGTGTTGATATGTTAGTAAAGATTTAATAATTTGACAGTTGTGCTTCCCTTTTTTTTGGGATGATGTCAAAAGTTTGAAATAGGTATTAACATATTTTTCCGTATTGCACTTTTCCATTAATCTTGTAGATATGCAAATAACACAAACAATATTGTCGGGCATCTGCCCGTGAGGGCACGGCATCTATTTATGATATATGCCAAACTTTTCGTACTATCCCTAGTTGAATTTTAATTTATAAATATTTTAAATAGATTATTTGTTATAATTTTGTGACTTTAATGTTATTTCTATAATTAATTTTTATTTATACTATCTTAAAATTCTTGAAATGAGTAAACTTTAAAGATCTGTGGGACTTACGCCCATGTCTCAAGGCTTACGACTCGCCTTATAAAATTGGAGTTTGGACTGTGCAGATTAAAAATAGCAATTGATAAATAAAAGGCCCAGATGAGTTAGTTAGTTAGGCTGTTACATGAGACTGATTAATACAACTGAAGCAGTTGGGCCTTACACAATTGGGCTGGTTAGTTACAACTGGGCTATTAAATAAACTCTGAAGGAGCGGGCAGTGATGAATTCATTTCCTTCTCTTCGAATTTCTTTCTTCTTCTCCTCTTTCTCTGATTATCTTCCTCGCTTATTTTTCTCTTCTTCCTACAAAATTTCACCATGGACGATCACAATATGCCACCTGGTTCTCCTTGTCCTTGCATATATGTTTCTGATGATAATTGCAATGGCTGCATCCTCATACATATTTCATGCAATCCGAACTTAGTAATTTTCAAATTTTGTAACAGCACTTTGGATTGAAGTACCTTAAGACAAAAATTGTAGAGATTGAGACCAGATTGGGCGCAGATGAAGTTTGTTTCTGGATTGAGGAGTATCTTGGTTGGTTAAGGTAAATTCGTCCCTTTTTCTGATTTTTTTTTAAAAATTATTTTGAACTTTGTTGTTAATTCTTTTGCTGCGTGTGTTTGGATTGGATAAATCAACAGAATAAGTGGATTGGTTAGTTGGATACCGTTTCAGTAGATTGAGCACATGCATGCTAATACCACACTTAAAGTATACTAGCTGGCCCACTCTTGAAACTGCACCTGCAAAAAATAACAAAATTGTTAGACAAAAATGGCTCTGTGTCCAGGTTCTTGTTCGTTCTGGAGATGAAGCCTTGTGATGTGTTGTTTTGATATACTAAAAAGGGTGAGTGGACCTTAGAAGATGGATAGGTGATACGAGAGTTGGATGCCAGTATTTCTAGTTTCTGGTGGGTACTCGACACAGGAGTTGGGTGTGACAAATGACAATGGAAGAGAATTAAATAAGAAGGGAATCTGAAGAGGGGTATACAGTCAATATCGTGACAAACACCTATCTGTAGGTTCTTGTGGGGTCTACGTTTAGGATCTTGTTTGTTATGATAGCTGGATAACTGGATTGTGGGAATTTGTGGTGAACTGCTTTTCTGGTGTGTGGAGTTTAATGGGAAATGAAGGTTGTGATTCTGAGGAGGAGTGATTTGCACTAGGCTGTTTTGTTTCCAGGTTCTTGTGTGTTCTGGGAACTGAGTCTTGTGGTGACTAATTTCTGGGAGATGGGTTATCTGAGGGTGGTTACCTGGTAGAATACTCTGTGCCCATGTTCTTGTGGGAGCTGAAGTTGAGTGTGAAGAGTGAAGAAGTGATGGCATTGTTGGTTTTTGTTGAGCAACCATATGTAGGTTCTTGTGTTGACTGCCACAAGTTGTATGATTGCTTCTACGAGTGAGAGTAATAGCTAGGAATGGTGGTACAGGAGTGGGAGTAGGTGTGTATGTCCATTCCTCTTGGTGTGCAGAGATGGAAAGAGAATAGGTAAGGACTAAGCATGTGACTACTGGTATATTTCCAGGGAATTGAGCCTCAAAGATGCTAATATTACAACCCTGAGAATACATCAGTAGTTTGAGTATAGTCAAATAGATGTACCCTGCAAGAAGAGAACAGATTTAGAAAAGAGTTGGGCAGAACCCTGCAATATTTAGAAAAGAGTTCGTCATTTCGGCCCAGTTTTTTGAAACTGTTGCTGCCAGGGGTTCCATGGATGTTGGCATTAGGATTCTTTACGAGTGTTGATACCAACTGACTAGTGCTGGATAGTCGTGTGTAGGTGTCTATTGCTATGTGACTGTGGTAAGGCATGCTGATGTGGATTATGGTGGTTAAAAGGGAAATAGGGGGTGCTGTTATGGTGATGTTTGGGTGGTAGAGTTAATTTTGGATAGGCATGGTGTGTATTGGTGTTATGGAGATGGTATGTGTTTCCTAGCTTGCCTGGTGTATGGATTGATGAAAAAACCTTCCTCTTGCCACAACCTACATTAACTTTTTTTTAATTCTTTTGAGTGCACCTTCTAAATCGAAACATTGGGAGTATTTGGTAATTCTGGATTATCAAAAACTTGTTTGTTTGAAATTTATGTTAAAACTTAATCATATTTGCTACAAAGAAAATGAGAAGAGGGTGCCTAGTTTTGACGAGGACGAAGTTGCATCGCTGCAGAAGGTTATTCTGGATGGTCCACCATCCGATACATTAAATGGACTAACTACTGATGTTGCATCACTACTTCCAACTGTTGATAATGCTGATGCTGCATCACCACTTGCCGAGCCAACTACTAATAATGCTGATACTGCATCACTACTTATCGAGCCAACTGCTGATATTACTGCAAGCAAAGAACGGTTGTAGTAAATGTCTAAGACTGATGGCCTTCTAGATGTAGAGTTAAATACAACAAGTCAATCCCACTTGCCAGATGCATCTCTAGCATCCACGTCCAATGCATTTGAATTTTGCATCACCTGATGAGACCATAGCTCCGAATGTACCTCGAGCGGAGGTTTGCGTCCTCTTAAATATAGGAGTGTGAATAAAATAGTATATGGCAAGGTCTGGCACGAACTACTAAGTATTAGGGGCTTGGGCCAAGGCCGAGGGCATGGCAAGAGAAGAAGGAGAGGACGACATTGACTTTTGAGTTTGGGATGGTATTTGGCACTGGGTTTTTGATTTTTTAGTACTGTTTTTTTGGATGATCTTTTAAATACTTACTATACATGCATAATGCAAGCGTAAGTAATAACTGTATCAGTTTAGTTGCTTTCATTATATACCTTTATCCCTGTTACACTAAATCATATATATGATGATTTGATTCCAAGAAGTCTTTCCAATTTATTAGTTTTACTAACTAATGCAGTTCCAGATAACTTTCCTAGGGATTTTGAGCATCATTTTGAGATTAGGCTGATTGAGTTCTCCAAAGTGAAGTTAAGGATGCTCGTACATGTGATGACCCAGCCAATCGTCTCATGAGTTAGTGCTCTATTTTTCCCATTTCTGCTTCTTTATGCTTTGTTATCCGTGTTTATTATGATCGAGTTGGTTAGTTTGCGTTCAGAGTGGATTTGACAAGAAATGAGACACTTAGTCTCTTTTAAGAAGTTTAAGTTGAAAAAGTCAACCAAATGCTGACTTATGTGTTAGAGGGCTCGGATGTGAGTTCTAATGATCAGTTAGCTTCCGAAGGTGATTTATGACTTAGGAGTGTGATCAGAAGTGGTTTTGGAGGTCCGATGTAGAATTAGCTTGAATTGATAAAGTTATTATTCTAGTGATTTTTGGTTGGTAGGTGAAATTTTGATCCGAGGATCGGAATGGAACTCCGAGAGTTACTGTAGCTTCGCTATGTCATTTGGGATGTGTGTGCAAAATTTCAAGTCATTTGGACGTGATTTGGTTGAGTTTTTGATCAAAAACGTGTTTCGGAAGTTTTAGAAAAACTTAGGCTTGGATTCGATGTGAATTGGTAAATTTGAGGTGTTTTGATGGTTGGAACAAGTTTGAATTTGGTTTTAGGATGTGTTGTTGTTTTTGGTTGAGGTCTCGGAGGCCTGCGGTAAGTTTCAGGTGGTCAATCAAACCATTTTCTAAGTTGTAAAGTTGTAAATTTTGGGAGTTCAGGTGTTGCAGAAAATTACCCTTTGTGTTCGCGAGGGGCAAGTCGTGTTCGCGTAGAATGGATCTGGGTGGCAGAAATCTAAGCCTTCACGTTCGGGTTTGAAGGCTCGCGTTGGCGGAAGGCTAAGAGTTGGTGCTTCGCATTCACATGAGTATGCTCACGTTCGCGTATAAGGAAATGGGGTCCAAGAGCAATTGTTCTTCGCGTTCGCATGTGATGGTGTGCGTTCATGTAAGTGTAAAGCTTGAAGCATCACGTTCGCAGAGGGTGAGTCGCACTCGCGTAAGATTAATTTTGGCTAATTTAAAAATGTGCTTCGCATTTGCGAAACTGAGGTTGTGAGCGCGATAAAGAGATATCAACACTGGGCAGAATGTTTATTAAACATTTCATCTGCGATTTTGAGTCATTTTTCCTCCATAGTTGAGCATTTTGAGAGCTTTTTGAAGGTTATTAAAGAGGGATTCAAGGAGAATTTATTGGAGGTAAGATTTTTAAACCTAAAACGTGATTCTATTGTGAAATTAACCTATGAATTCATGGAACTTAAGCTAGAAATGGAAGAACTAGGGTTTGGTATTTTGAAATTTGATTTGGGGATTTGGAGGATCATTTGAGGTCGGATTTGAGAGATTTTGGTATGTATGAACTCGTGAGGAGATAAGAACCCGTTGATGTAAAAAATTTTGAGTTTCGAGAAGTGGGCTCGAGGCTCGAGTTTTGCTAATTTCGGGATTTTTGACCTTTTTCGATTGTTTTTGCTTGGTCTTTGTTCTCTTATCATACTGTGATGTATTCGTTCTGATTTTGGATAGATTTGATGTGCGTGGAGGCTGATTTGAGGGGCTAAGGCATCGCGAGGTAGAGTTGTAGCCGGTTTGAGGTGAGTAATGATTGTAAATGACTTCCTGAGGGTTAGAAACCCTGGATTACACATCGTAGTGCTATATTGAGGTGAGACGCACGCTCAATGATGAGTGTGGGGTTGTTTACTATTAGGGATTGTGACTAGGTCTATATCGATTGATGATTTTACCTCGTATTTGGCTAAAACTTGTTTGTTTTCACCATGACTTGGGCTGATTTCCATATTTGGGCTTCGTGCCAACTATTTAAACCCTCCAGAGTTTTTTATCACTATTACCTCACTGTGTTGATTTGTTACTTGAACCCAGTCTTGTTGATATCTATTGGTATGCAAACTCAGCTACTTTTACTCCGATTTGAAACTTAAATAATTTTTCTATATGATGTTTTGGGCCGAGAACTACTGTTTTACTAATTCCCGAAGAGCTTGTGATGATTTTTGGACTGAATAAAGGCGATGGCTATATGTAAAGATATGCTGAGTGATATGAGGCCGAGGGCCCGAGATACTTTTTGTGACGAATTGATCCGTCGTCACGTGAGTTACCGCCCTGTTTTCCCCGTTATATGCGTGTTCATGTTTCAGTATATGTATTTGGTAAATTTGAATCAATTCGGATTGAGTTTGGTAGGAAATGGGATAAATAGTCTCTTTGATAAAGGATAGTTTGGAAAGGTCAATCGGACGTTGACTTGTGAGTTAGATGGCTCGGATTCGAATTCTGACGCTTGTTAGCTTTGGTGGATGATTTGTGACTTAGGAGGGTGATCGGAATTGAATTTGGAGGTCCGGTGTAGAAATAGGCTTAAATTGGCGAAGTTGGAATTTTGACGAATTCCGGTCGATATGTGAGATTTTGATCCGGGAGTCGGAATGGAATTCCGATAGTTGCAATAGCTTCGTTAGGTGATTTTGGATATGGTTATAAATTTCAGGTCATTCGGACATCGTTTGGTCGGGTTTTTGATTGGATATTGGTTTCGGAAGTTTTAGTTGAAACTTAGGCTTGAATTCGCCTTAATTTGATGATTTTTGTGTTTAAGGATATGTTTTATGATTGGAACAAGTTCGTATCATATTTTGGACTAGGTTGGTGGTTTTCGTTGAGGTCCCGGGGGCCTCGGGGTGAAATCAAGGGTCCAAACGGATCAAGTCTTGCATTTTGGGAGGTCTGATGGTTGATGGTATTTGTTGCAGATAAATGCTCTATGCGATCGCATAGGTGATATTGCGATCGCATAGAAGTATGGAAGAGGGGTCTGAGTTTGTGCTATGCGATCGCGTAATGTGGGTTGCGATCGCATAGGTCAGTGAATTCATTCTCTGCATTCGCATATGGTTGAGTTGTGATTGCATAGTGTTATTAGGCTCGGGGTCCATGGCATGGAATTTGTTCTATGCGATTGCAAGGGTAGGAGTGCGATCACATAAAAGGAATTTTGAGGTAGAAAAATTTGTGCTATACAGTCGAAATAGCAGTGCTGCGATCGCATAGAGTAATGAGTGGGCAATATAAGGGTTTTTAATATCATTTCAGTCGCGAACCCTTCATGTCTTTCCTCCATTTTTGAGCACCTTGAGAGCTAAGTGATAGAACTCAAAGAGGATTTCATTGGGAAGTGATTGGAGGTAAGTCTCGTGGTCTTAATACATTATTTTTATCGAAGAATCTTCCATTAATTCCCTAAATTTGGGTATAAATTGAGGAAGTTAGAGCTTGGATTTTTGCAATGTAAAATCGTAATTTGGCGGCTCATTTGAAGTTCGATTTTGATAAATTTTATATGCACGGACTCGTGGCAAGACGAGGATTCTGAAAATGTAAATTTCGTAATTTTTTGAGAAGCGGGCCCAGGGCTCGAGTTTTGGTAACTTCGTGTTTTTGGGTATTTTTTGAGTCCTTTCAATTGGGTTATGATTCATTAGCCTATTTTAATGTATTCTTATTGGTTTTGATCAGATTTGGTACCCGAGGAGGTCGATTTGCGAGAAAAGTGCAAGGCGAGCTACGACTTTGGCCGGTTCGAGGCGAGTGGTAGTCATGAATGATATACTGATGATTTGAAACCACGTATTTGCACTATACAGTGCTATGTTGAGATGAAACACGCGTCGTGTGATGAGCGCGATGATATTGTGACTGGGGATTCGAACTTAGTCCATCTTGATTGATGGTTTATTGTGCATATTGACCGAGACTGAGCTTATATCCGTATAATTGGACTAATTGCCATGTTTGGGGCCTTGTGCTGATCTGTAGAACCTTAGGGAAGCCTGTGGAGTTAAATGACCCCTATATCTGTTGAACACATACTCTTAGTCGTACTCTTAGAAATGTGATTACCTGTACTATTGCCCATAGAACTGTTTAGTGTTTTTATAGATTTTCTTATCTTCAGTTATTATTAATTGCTACTACTCACTGAGTTGGAAGTACTCACTCTACTTCCTGCACCTTGTATGCAAATACAGGGATTCAGGAGGGTAGTTGATTTACGTTGCCGTTGTTTCAGCATTTCTGCGGAGTTATCGAGGTAGTTGCCGGTGTCCGCAGGACCCGATTTCTCCTTTTCGTATCTCTTGTATTTCTGCTCTAGACTTGGTTGTATAGGTTTTATTCTGTTGTTTAGAGGCTCAGACTTGTGACACCGGATCTGTTGGGTTGTTATTTCCATTGTTTTGATTTACGCACTCTTATCATTGTTATGAAAACATGATATTTTACTTAAATTGGAATCTTTGAAATAATAAATGGATTGGTTATCGAAAAATGGTCGGGCTTGCCTAGCAATGTGTTGGGCGCCATCATGATTGGGGTTTGGATCGTGACAAGTTGGTATCAGAGCCTAGGTTATCAGGTCTCGCGAGTCATGAGCCGGTTTAGTAGTGTCTCGTGGATCGGTACGGAGACGTCTGTACTAATCCTCGGGAGGCTGCAGAACCTTTTAGGAAAAACTTCAAATTCTTGAAATTCATGTCGTGCGACTTTGTTGATCCAAAACTAAACTTTGGCATTCTATTCTTTCGCAGATGGCGATGACTCGTGCTACAGGACGAGGCGCACGACCACCATTGCCACCTACTAGAGGCCGTAGATGTGGCCGTGGTCGTGGTAGGGGTAGAGCAGCTGGGCCAGTACCAGTTGACCCACCAGCTGTCCCCATTCTGGATCAACCTCCAGTTGCAGAGGTCCCAGCAGCACCTGTCCAAGCACCAGCTGTGCCTATCATGATTCCGGGTTTTTAGGAGACCCTAACTTAGATTTTGACAGTTTGCACTGGCCTAGCTCAAGCAGTTTGAGCCTCCACTGAAGCAGCTACATCCCAGACCGGGGGTGGTCATCAGACCCCCGTAGCTCACACTCCAGAGCAGGTAGTGCAGGGCCTTTAAACACCTGAAGCACCACCAGTCCAGCAAGTAGCTCCAGTTCAGCCGGTTATTCAGGTTCAGGGTGTGTGATGACCCGACCCATTGTCTAAGGTATTATCGCCCTGTTTTTCCCGTATTATGTTGCTATATGTTCCAATATCAGTATTTGAGTTGATCGGGTAGAATTGGATTGATTTTAGTTGGAAATGAGACACTTAGTTTCTTTTAAGAAGGCTTAAATTGGAAAAGTCAACATGAGTTCGACTTGTGAGTTAGAAGGCTTGTAATTGAATTCCGATGATTCGGTTATCTTCGGGTGATAATTTAAGGCTTAGGAGCGCAATCGGAAGTAATTTTGGAGGTCCGGTGAAGAAGCTAGCCTATTTTGGCGAAGTTAGTATTTTGGCGACTTCCGGTTGATAGGTGAGATTTTGATCCGAGGGTCGGAATGGAATTTCGAGAGTTATCGTAGCTTCGTTAGGTGATTTGGGATATGTGTACAAAATTTCAGGTCATTCGGACGTGGTTTGGTTGGGTTTTTTATTAAATGCGTATTTTGGAAGTTTTAGAAGAACTTAGGCTTGAATTCGATGTAATTTGATGGTCTTGGCGTTGTTTGATGCATGTCGATGATTGGAACAAGTTTGTATGATGTTTTAGGAGGTGTTGGTATTATTGGTTGAGGTCCCGGGGTCCTCGCGGTGATTTCGGATGGTTAACGGGAATTTTTGAAGTTGGAAAACTTCATAATAGGCGAAGATGTAAATGAGTGTGCACAAGACCTCACTTTGAACGATCCTATCTCCAGTTATATAAGGTGTTGTGTGAGGATCAACCTATCAAATTAAATCTCTTTGAGTCTAGTTTCCAACGCATCAAACCGTTCATCATTTGGAGGTGTATACAGAAAGTTATGATCATTTTACTCGTAAGTTGTCGCATGCGCGAAGTTTACTTCGCGCATACTTCGCGCATCTGAGGCAGAATACTCAGCAAAATGCGCGAAGTGATGCACGAAGATGGTGCGTTTCGCGCATCTGAAGGATTTTAAGTGTCTTAAGGACCGGAAATAAGAGAAATGGAGTCATTTCTCAAGCCTAGGGTTCTCCCAACACCCCCAATTCAAGCAAGGCACTCAATTGCACTCCTAAGGTAAGCTTTTAAGTGTGTTTTCATGGTGATTCCTCTTCTCAATCACTAGTTACAACATGATTTTGGTTGGATTTCATAGGATTTCTTCAAAATCTCAAGAACACCCCAAAGTTGTCTTTCAAGATTTGGTCTACAAGAGGTAATCCTACACCTTAGACTTACACATATGGTGTTATTATGGGAATATGAGTATGAATCAAGTATTACAACTTATAGTATGGTTGTTGGAAGCCATAAATCCCCAATTTAAATACATGAACATGGTAGGTATTTAAATGTGTATATTTGTTAGAATTTTGTTAGTGTGGGTGTGAATGGTTGATCACACACGTGATGTTAGGAGTATAAATTGCTAAAGAATGATAGGGAGATGAATTGTTGGTTAATGGTGATAGTTGGAGGAACCAATGATATAGTTAAGAGGTGTAAATATTTATGCATACAAGATGTTTGATAATTGGCCTAGATGGCACAAGTTATGGGATTTATGACTAATATTGGCCCTATTGAATGTGGTATTGTAGATTGAAGTTACATAAATGTATTGGATCATTGTAGTATCATTAAGGGGCGAATTTCAGATATGTATGGCTAAAACCCCATCTTTTAGAAATTGAACTTCATCGATGTTTGTATGAATTTGGATATATTGGAAGCGCGAGGAGCCCGATTGAGGAGCAAAGGCGTCGCGGACTAGTCGTCGAGCCGTATTGAGGTGAGTAATAGATGTGGGTGATGACCAGCGGGTTTGAAACCCCGGTATACCACTTTGTGACGCTGTATAGCGGCGAGACACGTACTCTCTTGTGAGTGCGGGGTCGATTGTGATTTGGGGACTATGGCTTAGTCCGACCTGTTGATACTGTATTATGACATTGGCTATTCTTGAGCCGCTGAACCTCCTTCTCGGACGGTTGCATATTATATAGGGATATTGGCTACTTTTGAGCCGTTGAACCTCCTTCTTGGATGGTTGAGTATACTTATGAGCTGTGAGCCAGTTATTGGGATCCTGCGAGGATCGTTAGCATTGTGCTGTGATATTGACATGCTAGTTTACTACCAGTCCGTAGCTATTTCTGTTATCACGCTATTTCCAACCTCTGGAACTTGATATTACCGTTTTCAACTAAAAATGATAAAAGAGTTTTCAAAACTACTTTTGAGCCTGCGAGGCTGTATTTGCATATTAGCTGACTAGAAATTGTTCGGGCTGCACGCCGCAACGGTATATATGTTGGATCGGATTGCACGCCGCAGTAATATTGTGCTTGGGCTGTAGGAGCCCCTCCGGAGTTTGAACCCCCACAGTGAGCACGGGTACCCAAATTGGATCGGGCTAAGCGCCGTAGCGGTCATGTCATGCATTGCATTGCATTTAGCTACATCTGCTACCTGTTATACTATGTTGTTGGTATTTTGTTGGTTCTCTACTATTGATATTGAACTGTTACAGGGTATTGGTTACGACTTTACATAGTGTTTTATTGTGGATTTCTTATCTACGTTGTCTTACCCCTGTTTATTACCACTGAGTCTGGCAGTACTCACTTTACTCCCTACACCTTGTGTGCAGATCCAGGCACCTTTCAGCAGACCTGATCTGGTAGCCGCTCAGAGGCATTGTGCGGGATAGTCGAGGTAGCTTCTGTGTCCGCAGGACCTGACTCCCCTTCCAGTTGTCTTTTCATTTCATGTTGTCATTTCTTTCCGCACTGAGTTTTGGTTGTAAACCTTATTACACTTATTTCCTTTAGAGGCTCTTGACTCTTGACCCTTCGGTCTCTGGGAGTTGGCATGTGCTGGGACTTGGTTCCCCGATTCGATATATATATATATATTTCTCTGTTGCTTTATAATTTGATATGCTTAAATAGGATAAGGCGAGCTCCTAGCTCCGTTATGGTTATTGATTGGTCTGGCTGGCTTAGCAGTGTGCTTGGCGCCATCACGACCGATTTGGGGTCGTGACAAGTTGGTATCAGAGCCTAGGTTTACTAGGCCTCATGAGTCTTGAGCCGGTTAGTAGTGTCTTGTGGATCGGTACGGGGACGCTTGTACTTATCCTCGGGAGGCTGCGAACCTTTAGGAAACACTTCACATTTCTTGGAATTCTTATCGTGCGCACTTGATTCAGCTTGAGATATAATTTTTGAAATCCCCTCCACATGTCTGTGTACGCATCGAGCGCTCAGTAATATAATTGACTTATTGCTTGTGATTCCCGAACGAGGGGCGAGATATAATCTCTGTGAGTTCATGTTGGGCCAGTCGGGATGACTTGAGGCTGGACCTTGTCTATGACTTGAGCATCGAGGTGCTGATTTTGTGAGTGGTGGCAATAGATAATGTACCGAGGGTTTGAAACCCCGTATTTGCACTATACAGTGCTATGCTGAGATGATATACGTGTCATGTGACGTGCGTGGTGGTATTGTGACTGGGGATTTGGACTTGATCCTTCCCGATTGATAGATTACTATGTATAATGACTGAGACTGGGCTTATATATATGTATTTGGGCTAGTAGCCATGTTTGGGGCCTTGTGCCAATCTGTAGAGTATTAGGAAGGCTTACTAATGGATGAGCTGTTAATGGTTCGACTCTTATCTAATATGTAGTGTAGCCCCGAGCTATGGGCGTGGTGAATATTTACCATATCTCTTAATTGGAAGGTAAAGTGTCTTACGTGTAGTGGAACGAGTTCAAACTCAGGAAGACTAAAGTGATTATGCTATGTGTATCCTGGTGGAAGGTATTGTGCTGAAATGCTAAATTGGGGCGGAGTAGGTGGGTTGATTCTCATGTGTAATTGAAAGGTATTTGATATGTGTTATGATTCGAGCAGGTACAACGCATGTTCATGTAATAATTATGATGATATGAATTGTGTAGTATTGAGATTTAATGTTGTTGAAATACATTGTGATGTCTTGTTGAGCTGTGACTGTATTGCTAGGATGGTTTTGGTGATTCTCTGGCAGGTGGATAGGCCAATTTACAAAGGAAACTCTGTCAAAATTTTTGGAAAATTTGGGACTTAGAAAAGATTTTGTCACCTAAAGAATGGGCTCGACTGTTGTGTGTGAATGAATACAAGAATTGAAAAAGAGTTAATATTTCCGATGATTCGAATCTCCGCCGAAGCTTGTAAATGACTTGAGTTTAATCTAACTAAAACTTTGTGGCATCATTTGAGTAAGAATGCTATTAGTGGCTAAAAGTGCTTTGATGTATGGCTCCGAGCCAAGTTGGGGAGGTTGTTGTTGAGTAACTGATTGCACTGTTGTGTGCTGTGTTGGTTTTGTCTCTAGGTATGTTGGGAAATTTTGATAAAGGTTATGGTGCTTCGTAGATGTGAAGAAATACCAGGATGTTTTGAACTTATGTGGTAAAGAATGTTCGGTGTATAGAAAAGAAAGATAGCTAATTGTATATGTATGTAATCATGTTCTGCGGTGTCAGAGTTCTAGTAAGACACGACTGGTTCTGTTCAATAAGACAGTTGGATTACAGCTGAATAAGGGTGAACGCCGGCCGAGAATTGTTGTACGGTGTTCAAGATTTTGCTTGTAACAGTCAAGTGTCTTAAGATTGTGCGTGCGACTAAAGACGGTGGTTTCGTTATAAGAGATCAAGACTTGTGTTATATTATGTGAATGATGGGATTCTATGTAACCGTATTGGAAGGTAATGATAACGAATTCAAATCTCAAGAAGTTCTTCAAATAAAGTATTGTAGAATGTGGTCCTTCTGGGAACATTGAGAGAGTATTCAGTGGCCTATGGGTCTTATATGGTGTGGTCTTATGTACAAGTCTCGTGTGGTAACATGAGTTGATGTGTTATGGTGCTACAGTAATGGCTAATATTAAATCAAGGATGAGTCAGAAAAGAAATGGAGTAAATGGAGCAACTTTTTAATAAACCGAAGCGGTATGATAAGGAATACGATTAATTCCTGGTATATGTTTGAAGTAATGAGTCTCGCAGATATTGTGCAATAAAGCTTTTGAGTGCTGGCAGTTGTGTAACTCGATATGGGTATAAGGACTCAGTCCTGGCAGTTTAACTTATGCAATGTAATTGGGAGAAAGGGTTTGTGATGTGTTTTACCGTGGTTTAAAAATGAGTGTATTTCCTGTTGGCATGCAAAGCTTGGAATGTGTAATGAGTTTTCTCTATATGGGATCATGAAAGCCCTTGACTAGTTGAGTGCGTCGATGTTTGCGGCATAAGAAAGGAATATGAATTTCCATGTTATCTTAGTGTGGTATGGTATATGCGATGTGTTATGGAAAGTTGATAATGGCATATTCAAGGCTTTGAGATTTGTTCATAATATATGGGAAGTCATTAAAATTTTTGAGCAGCGCGGGCAGCTGCAGGTGATTTAAGAGTCGATCTTTCTGGTGATTACAGAAAACGGTACTGCTATTCTAGTGATTTGGCAGGGTATATGGTCCAAAAGGACAAGGTAATGTAAACTGATAATATCTAGTGGTATGGTGGTATTTTCTTGTTGGATCGACTATAATAATTGAGTCGTTGATGGCATAGTGAAATTTTTGAATGGCTTTCGTGGTATGAATGGACGCTTGATGTGCGTTATGTATTCGTACGGTGGAGTGTGGAATCAGGCATAGTGATTCATGTGTTACATATGTGTTGAAGACTAGAAGTTCTCGTAATTCGCCTACACAGTGGTGGTATATCGTGTGTATCGGCACCGTTTAGCGGTTATTGGAAATTGGAAGCACTAATGGCTCTCTCGTTACTTGATACGATGAATTTGAATAATGGTGTATGATTGCAGACTGGTTGTCATAAGCCAGGTTGTTTAGACTAATGTGATATGCACTATGTTAGAAAAATGTCACAAACTGCGTGGCAGAGTGCATCAGATCATGCTCCCGCAGGGTAGATGTACCCTAGGACCAGCGGACGGCTGGCAGGTATTGCTTTGTCAGTTGGGCCTTCGTGGCGGATGTCAGTGTAGATGTATCTACCATTGATTCAGCTCCAGTATTGAGGAACCTTGTCGGATGCGTTTCTTGTGGCCGAGCTTGAGGCTATATATATATGTTTGTTGCAATAAGCAACTTGACCCGATGTGCCTTCCCTTTTGCTAGATTTATGCGTGGATCGGGTGGCACGCCGCCACATGTATAGTATCTAGATCGGGTGGCACGCCGCCACAGGTATGGTATCTGGATCGGGTGGCACGCCGCCACAGGTATGTTATTGGAACGGGTTGCGTGCCGCAACAGTGTGATGTGGAAAATATAGTTTCCTATATGTTACCTTGTATACAATAGTTCCTAGCTTCCGAGAAATAGTCCATATTGGTATCGCTCGGGGAATAGCACATCGGTTGTGTCTTTTCAGGATTTGATAGCGTATATTAATCGTATCACCGCGGCTGTGATTGATTGCTTGAGTTCAGACCTAAAAATGTGTGTGGCTGACTGTTTTGAGCATGGTGACTTGAGGTGCTCCATGAGTAATAGTATTTGGATAGAATCATGAGCCATGGCAAGGCCACGTGATGTTATGACCTTTCGAGAATGAGTCATGCACTCCATTCCTATGATGTGAGATGGGATCTCAGTTATATGTTATGATGGTACAAAGGAATTGAATTACAACCCTATTGTTGGAGTTAGTTGTCATAATTTGAGTATGTTCAGATGTTTCATATGGAGCCTGTGTTTTGCTCGTCACGGCTTAGGCCGTGTTGAGGTGTCATATCACCAGTGCGATGTGTTATAACCGAAGTGATCATTTGAGTCATTAATGAGTGCGAGCATATGTGATTTCAATTAGTTTGAAAGGTAATATCGAGATTTGGCTCCAAAATCTGTCGTGGTATTAGCTAAAAGGGAAATGGATTCATGAATGGTTGACCTGAGAGATGGGTTTGATGTATCGCGTGTTCGGTTGCCGTGAGCAGGATATGAAGGTGTTGGAATAAGACTCTATCTAATGAGAAAGGTTTTTCTACTAGTATTTGGTTATTGTGGATATGATTTCGGAGAGTGCAATGTGGTTTATGGTTCAGATAGACTCTGGAAATTCAGCTATACTATGTTATTGGACTTATGATATACAGGGTGAAATGGTATCACCCCTAGTATATGCTTGGTAAGGCTATTCAGCTATTGGGTTGCTTCTAGTACAACTCAGGGTCCGCTCGAGGACGAACGTCAACTTAAGTTGGGGAGAATGTGATCACCCGACCCATCGTCTAAGGTATTATCGCCCCGTTTTCCCCGTATTATGTTGCTATATGTTTCAATATCAGTATTTGAGTTGATCGGGTAGAATTGGATTGATTTTAGTTGGAAATGAGACACTTAGTCTCTTTTAAGAAGGCTTAAATTGGAAAAGTCAACAGGAGGTCGACTTGTGAGTTAGAAGGCTCGTAATTGAATTCCGATGATTCGGTTAGCTTCGGGTGATAATTTAAGGCTTAAGAGCGCAATCGGAAGTAATTTTGGAGGTCTGGTGAAGAAGCTAGCCTATTTTGGCGAAGTTAGTATTTTGGCGACTTCCGGTTGATAGGTGACATTTTGATCCGAGGGTCAGAATGGAATTTCGAGAGTTGTCGTAGCTTTGTTAGGTGATTTGGGATATGTGTACAAAATTTCAGGTCATTCGGACGTGGTTTGGTTGGGTTTTTTATTAAATGCGTGTTTTGGAAGTTTTAGAAGAACTTAGGCTTGAATTCGATGTAATTTGATGGTCTTGGCATTGTTTGATGCATGTCGATGATTGGAACAAGTTTGTATGATTTTTTAGGAGGTGTTGGTATTATTGGTTGAGGTCCCGGGGGCCTCGCGGTGATTTCGGATGGTTAACGGGAATTTTTGAAGTTGGAAAACTTCATAATAGGCGAAGATGTAAATGAGTGTGCACAAGACCTCACTTTGAACGATCCTATCTCCAGTTATATAAGGCGTTGTGTGAGGATCAACCTATCAAATTAAAGCTCTTTGAGTCTAGTTTTCAACGCGTCAAACCGTTCGTCATTTGGAGGTGTATACAGAAAGTTATGATCATTTTACTCGTAAGGTGTCGCATGCGCGAAATAGTGCGCGAAGTTTACTTCGCGCATACTTCGCGCATCTGAGGTAGAATACTAAGCAAAATGCGCGAAGTGATGCACGAAGACGGTGCGTTTCACGCATCTGAAGGATTTTAAGTGTCTTAAGGACCGGAAATAAGAGAAATGGAGTCATTTCTCAAGCCTAGGGTTCTCCCAACACCCCCAATTCGACCAAGGCACTCAATTGCACTCCTAAGGTAAGCTTTTAAGTGTGTTTTCATGGTGATTCCTCTTCTCAATCACTAGTTACAACCTGATTTTGGTTGGATTTCATAGGATTTCTTCAAAATCTCAAGAACACCCCAAAGTTGTCTTTCAAGATTTGGTCTACAAGAGGTAATCCTACACCTTAGACTTACACATATGGTGTTATTATGGGAATATGAGTATGAATCAAGTATTACAACTTATAGTATGGTTGTTGGAAGCCATAAATCCCCAGTTTAAATACATGAACATGGTAGGGATTTAAATGTGTATATTTGTTAGAATTTTGTTAGTGTGGGTGTGAATGGTTGATCACACACGTGATGTTAGGAGTATAAATTGCTAAAGAATGATAGGGAGATGAATTGTTGGTTAATGGTGATAGTTGGAGGAACCAATGATATAGTTAAGAGGTGTAAATATTTATGCATACAAGATGTTTGATAATTGGCCTAGATGGCACAAGTTATGGGATTTATGACTAATATTGGCCCTATTGAATGTGGTATTGTAGATTGAAGTTACATAACTGTATTGGATCATTGTAGTATCATTAAGGGGCGAATTTCAGATATGTATGGCTAAAACCCCATCTTTTAGAAATTGAACTTCATCGATGTTTGAATGAATTTGGATAGATTGGAAGCGCGAGGAGGCCGATTGAGGAGCAAAGGCGTCGCGGACTAGTCATCGAGCCGTATTGAGGTGAGTAATAGATGTGGGTGATGACCAGCGGGTTCGAAACCCCGGTATACCACTTTGTGACGCTGTATAGCGGCGGGACACGTACTCTCTTGTGAGTGTGGGGTCGATTGTGATTTGGGGACTATGACTTAGTGTGACCTGTTGATACTGTATTATGGCATTGGCTATTCTTGAGCCGCTGAACCTCCTTTTCGGACGGTTGCATATTATATAGTGATATTGGCTACTTTTGAGTCGTTGAACCTCCTTCTTGGATGGTTGAGCATACTTATGGGCTGTGAGCCAGTTATTGGGATCCTGCGAGGATCGTTAGCATTGTGCTGTGATATTGATATGCTAGTTTTACTACCAGTCTTAAGCTATTACTGTTACTATGATTTTTCCAATCTCTGGAACTTTGACATTCTGTTTTCAACTAAAAATGATAAAAGAGTTTTCAAAACTACTTTTGAGCCTGCGAGGCTGCATTTGCATATTAGCTGACTGGAAGTGGATCGGGCTGCGCGCCGCAGCGGTATATATGTTAGATCAGACTGCACGCTGTAGTAATATTGTTCTTGGGCTGTAGGAGCCCTCCGCAGTCTGAACCCCCACAGTGAGCACGGTTACCCAAATTGGATCGGGCTACGCGCCGTAGCAGTCATGTCATGCATTGCATTGCATTTAGCTATATCTGCTAGCTGTTATACTTGTTGTTGATATTGTTGGTTCTGTACTGTTGATATTGAACTGTTACAGGGTATTGGTTACAGCTTTACATAGTGTTTTATTGTGGATTTCTTATCTACGTTGTCCCTGTTTATTACAACTGAGTTTGGCAGTACTCACTTTACTCCCTGCACCTTGTGTGCAGATCCAGGTACCTTTTAACAGACCTGATCCGGTAGCCGCTCAGAGGCATTGTGCGGGATAGTCGAGGTAGCAGCTGCGTCCGCAGGACCTGACTCCCCTTCAGTTGTCTTTTCATTTCATGTTTTCATTTCTTTCCGCACTGAGTTTTGGTTGTAAACCTTATTACACTTATTTCCTTTAGAGGCTCTTGACTCTTGACCCTTCGGTCTATGGGAGTTGGCATGTGTTGGGACTTGGTTCCCCGATTCGATATATATATATATTTCTCTGTTGCTTTATAATTTGATATGCTTAAATAGGATAAGACGAGCTCCTAGCTCCGTTATGGTTATTGATTGGTTAGGCTGGCCTAGCAGTGTGCTTGGCGCCATCACGATCGGATTTGGGGTCGTGACAGGGTGACAGGGTCCCAGTGATGCCTGATGACGAGCAGCATTGTCTTGAGAGATTTAGCAGACTTTCACCATCTATATTCAGTGGTATTCGTGTGAGGATGCGTAGGGCTTTCTCGACAAGTGCCGATGTATGCTCCGTACAACAGGGATTCTTGAGTCGAGTGGAGTATCATTTACTACTTTCTAGTTTTAGGGAGCAGCCTTCACATGGTAGGAGGCTTATGAGCGTCGTAGGCTGGCAGGTGCGGTACTATTGACATGGCAGGAGTTCTCCACTATTTATTTGGAGAAGTGGATACCACAATCATAGATGGAGGAGTTACACAGGCAGTTTAAGTGGCTCCGTCAGGGGGATATGTCTGTGATAGAGTATGAGGTGAGGTTTTCAAATTTAGCTAGATATGCACCATGGATGGTTCCTACTGATCAGGAGAGGATTAGGCGCTTTGTGGATGGACTTATTTATCCTATTCGCATTTTGATGACTCGAGAGAGGGTCCTGAGTCATTCATTCGAGGATGCAGTTGACATAGCTCGCGACATTGAGACAGACCATCGCCGAGAGTGAGAGGAGAGGGAGTCCAAGAGGCCTCAGGGATCAGGTAGTTTCTGCGGTGCTCAGTCTAGAGGCCAGGGTCAGCAGAGCCGAGGTCGTTCTTTTAGGTCTTCTCAGCCAGCCTGCTCAGAGTATCGTGTCTCATCATCTGGGCGAGGTCATCAACGCTCCCATCAGGGTCAGCTATCTCTCAGTGCCCTTCCAGCGCAGAGTTCATCTCAGGCTCCATCTGTTCAGGGTTCATCCCGACCGAGTTCTTCAGCTAGCCACTCCGGTGTGAGGGGTTCCCTTTTGTCCCAGCCCTTAGCAACTGGGAGTTGCTTTGAGTGTGGGGAGTTTGGGCATATTCGGAGAGAGTGTCCCCGCCTTTTATCCAGGCCATCTCAGCAGAGGGGACAACCTTTATCATCTGGTCCATCTATTTCAGCACTCGCCCCGCCAGCTAGGGGTGAGGGTCAGGCAGCTAGGGGTCACCCTCGAGGGGGAGGCCGATAAGGTGGTCAGGCTCGTTGCTATGCTCTTCAGGGCCATTTATATGCAGTTGCTTCAGACGCTGTTATTACAGGTATTATTTTAGTTTGCCACAGAGATGCCTCAGTTTTATTCTATCCGGGTTCCACTTATTCCTATGTATCTTTATATTTTGCTCCTCATTTGGGCACGACCCGAGGGTGTCTTGCATTGCCCGTGCATGTATCCACCCCGGTGGGCGATACCATTATTGTGGACCATGTGTACCGGTCCTGTCTTATTACTATTAAGGGTCTGTAGACCCGAGTAGACTTGCTGCTATTGAGCATGATTGATTTTGATGTCATTTTGGGCATGGATTGGCTATCTCCACGCCACGTTATTCTATACTATCATGTCAAAACAGCCACATTGGCTATGCCGGGTATTCTGAGGATCGAGTGGCGAGGTATAACTAATTATGTGTCACCGTGGGGTGCACTGTCTTGTTTGTTAAGAAGAAGTATGGCTCAATGAGGATACATATTGATTACAGGCAGGTGGACAAAGTAAAAGTGAAGAATAAGAACCCGCTACCACGCATTGATGATTTGTTTGATCTGCTCCAGGGAGCGAGGGTATTCTCGAAGTTTGATCTTCGTTCAGGCTATCACCAGCTGAAGATTTAAGATTCTGATATCATGAAGACAACCTTCATGACAAGATATGGGCACTATGAATTTCTAGTGATGTCTTTTACGCTGACTAATGCCCCAACCGCATTCATGCATTTGATGAACAGTGTGTTCCGACCGTATTTGGATTCCTTCTTGACCATGTTTATTGATGACATCCTGGTGTACTCTCATATTCAAGAGGAGCATGCTCAGCATCTGAGAGTTGTATTACAGAGGTTGCAGGAGGAGAACTTTATGCCATGTTCTCCAAGCGTGAGTTCTGGCTTGAGTCTGTGGCTTTTCTGGGACACGTGATGTCCGAAGAAGATAGAGGCGGTGCATGGCCTAGACTGACCTCAGCCACTGAGATTCGTAATTTCTTGGGATTGGCATGATATTATCGCCGATTTGTTTAGGGATTTTCTTCTATTGCTTCACCCTTGACTAAGTTGACTTAGAAGGGTGCTTCATTTGTGTGGTCCGAGGAGTATGAGGAGAGCTTTTAGAAGTTCAAGACAACATTAACCAGGGCGCCAGTTTTGATATTGCCATCAACTTTAGAATCTTATACTATGTATTGTGATGCCTCGAGAGTTGGCATTGGATGTGTGCTGATGCTGGAGGGTAGGGTTATTGCTTATGCTTCTCGCCAATTGAAGCCTCATGAGAAGAACTACCCTATGCATGATTTGGAGTTAGTAGCCATAGTTCATGGTCTGAAGATTTGGAGACATTACTTGTATGGTGTTTCTTATGAGGTATATACTGATCATCGCATCCTTCAGCATCCGTTCAAATAGAAAGATCTTAATTTGAGACAACGGAGGTGGCTTGAGTTGCTTAAGGATTATAACATTACCATATTGTATAATCCGGGGATGGCTGATGCTTTGAGCCGAAAGGCGGTTAGTATGGGCAGCTTGGCTTATATTCCAGTTGGGGAGAGGCCCTTCGCATGTAATGTTCATGCGTTGGCCAATCAGCTAGTGAGGTTGGATATTTCTGAGCAGAGTCGGGTGTTGGCTTGTGTTGTTTCTCGGTCCTCTTTATATGATCGCTTCAGAGAGCGTCAGTATGATGATCCACATTTGCTCGTCCTTAAGGATAGAGTTCAGCACGATGATGCCAGAGTTATGTCTATTGATAGTGATAGTGTTCTGAGGATGCATGGCCGGATCTGTGTGCCCAATGTAGATGGCCTTCGAGTGTTGATACTAGAGGATGCTCACAGCTCGTAGTACTCCATTCATCCGGGTGCCGCGAAGATGTATCAGGATTTGAGACAGCATTACGGGTGGAGGAAGATGAAGAAGGATATTGTGAGTCATGTAGCCAGATGTCTCAACTGCCTGCAGGTCAAGTATGAGCATCAGAGATCGGGCGGTGTTTTTCAGCGTATGGTTATTCCTAAGTGGAAATGGGAGCGGATTACCACGGATTTCGTGAGTGGTCTCCCTCGAACTTCGAGGAAGTTTGATTCAGTGTGGGTGATTGTTGATCGGCTGATCAAATCCTTACACTTCATTCCAGTATGTACTACTTATTCATCAGAGTGGTTAGCAGGGATCTTTATTCGGGAGATTGTTAGATTACATGGGGTTCCAGTGTCTATTATATCAGATAGAGGTACTCAGTTCATTTCTCACTTATGGAGAGCATTTCAGCGGGAGCTGGGTACGCAGGTAGAGGTGAGCACAATATTTCATCCTCAGACAGACGGACAGTTGAGTGCAATATTAATATCTTGGAGGATATGTTGCGTGCTTGTGTGATCCATTTTGGAGGTTAATGGGATGAGTTTTTGCCGCTTGCAGAGTTTGCTTACAACAATAGTTATCAATCGAGTATTCAAATGGCCCCATATGAGGCGTTGTATGGTAGGCGGTGTAGATCTCCCATGGGATGGTTTGAGTCTGGCGAGGCTAGATTGATAGGGACTGAGTTAGTTCAGGATGCTTTGGAGCGAGTGAAGTTGATCCAGGAGAGGCTTCACACAGCACAGTCACGCTAGAAGAGTTATGCGGACCAGAAGCTTCGAGATGTGTCTTTCATGGTTGGCGAGAGGGTCTTGTTGAAGGTTTCACCCATGAAGGGTGTTATGCGGTTCGGGAAGAAAAGGAAGCTGAGTCCTAGGTTCATTGGCCCTTTTGAGATACTTAGGAGGATTGGAGAGGTGGCATATGAGCTAGCTTTGCCACCCAGCTTGTCCAGTGTGCATCTAGTATTCCATGTATCTATGCTCCGGAAGTATGTCGGGGATCCGTCTCATGTGTTGGACTTCAGCACGATCCAACTTGATGATGATCTATCTTATGATGTGGAGCCGGTGGCTATTCTGGGTCGACAAGTTCGAAAGTTGAGGTCCAAGGATATTGCTTCAGTAAAGGTGCAGTGGAGAGGTCGGCCCGTGGAGGAGGCTACTTGGGAGATCGAGCAGGAGATGCAGAGTAGATATTCCCATTTATTTGAGACTCCAGGTATGTTTCTTGACCCGCTCGAGGACAAACGTTTGTTTTAGTTGGGGAGAATGTGACGAACCGGTCCGTCGTAACGTGAGTTACCGCCCCATTTTCTGCGTTATATGCGTGTTCATGTTTCAATATATGTATTTGGTGAATTTGAGTCAATTCGGATTGAGTTTGGTAGGAAATGAGATAAGTAGTCTCTTTGATAAATGAATAGTTTGGAAAAGTCAACCGGATGTTGACTTGTGAGTTAGAGGGATCGGAATCTAATTTTGATGGTTTGGTTAGCTTCGGAGGATGATTTGTGACTTAGGAGAGTGGTCAGAATTGAATTTGGAGGTCCGGTGTAGAAATAGGCTTGAATTGGCGAAGTTGGAATTTTGGCGAATTCCGATCTATAGGTGAGATATTGATCTGGGAGTCGGAAGGGAATTTCGATAGTTGCAGTAGTTTTGTTTGGTGATTTTGGATATGTCTGTAAATTTTCAGGTCATTCGGACATCGTTTGGTCGGGTTTTTGATTGGATGTTGGTTTCGAAAGTTTTAGTTGAAACTTAGGCTTGAATCCGCCTTAATTTGATGATTTTTGTGTTCAAGGATATATTTTTATGATTGGAACAAGTTCGTATCGTGTTTTGGAGTAGGCTGATGGTTTTTGTTGAGGCCCCAGGGGCCTCGGGGTGAATTTGGGGGTCCAAACGGATCAATTCTTGCATTTTGGGAGGTTTGATGGTTGCTTCTATTTGTTGCAGAGAAATGCTCTATGTGATCGCATATGTGTTATTGTGATCGCATAGAAGGATGGAAGAGGGGTCTGAGTTGGTGCTATGCGATCGCGTAATGTGGGTTGCGATCTCATAGGTCTGTGAAATCATTCTCTGCGTTTGCATATGGTTGAGTGCGATTGCATAGTGTTATTAGGCTCGGTGTCCCTAGCATGGAATTTGTTCTATGCGATCGCAAGGGTAGGACTGCGATCGCATAAGAGGAATTTTGAGGTATAAAAATTTGTGCTATGTGATTGCAATAGCAGTGCTGCGATCGCATAGAGTAATGACTGGGCGACAGAAGGTTTTTAATATCATTTCAGTCGCGAACCCTTCATGTCTTTCCTCCATTTTTGAGAACCTTGAGAGCTAAGTGATAGAATTTGAAGAGGATTTCATCGAGAAGTGATTGGAGGTAAGTCTCGTGGTCTTAATACATCATTTTTATCGAAGAATCTTCCATTAATTCTCTGAATTTGGGTATAAATTGAGGAAGTTAGGGCTTTGATTTTTGCTATGTAAAATCGTGATTTGACGGCTCATTTGAAGTACGATTTTGATGAATTTAATATGCACGGACTCGTATCGAGACGAGGATTCTGAAAATGTAAATTTTGTAATTTTCCGAGAAGCGGGCCCAGGGTTCAGTTTTTGGCAACTTCGTATTTTTGGGTATTTTTCAAGTCCTTTCGATTGGGTTATGATTCATTGGCCTATTTTGATGTATTCTTATCGATTTTTATCAGATTTGGCACCCGAAGAGGTCGATTTACGAGGAAAGCACAAGGCGAGCTAGGACTTTGGCCGGTTCGAGGTGAGTGGTGGTCATGAATGATATACCGATGGTTTAAAACCCCGTATTTACACTACACAGTGTTATGTTGAGATGAAACACGCGTCGTGTGATGAGAGTAGTGATATTGTGACTGGGGATTCAAACTTAGTCCATCCCGATTGATGGTTTACTGTGCATATTGGCTGAGACTGAGCTTATATCTGTATAATTGGGCTAGTTGCCATATTTGGGGCCTTGTGCAGATCTGTAGAACTTCAGGGAAGCTTGTGGAGTTAAATGACCCCTATATTTGTTGAACACATACTCTCAGTCGTAGACTTAACTGTATAGCATAACATGAACTAGTACTAGAATTGTACTCTGAGTGAGAATACCTAGGGTTGAATACCCTGTTCTAGCTGAGTGGGCTCGAGAGGCCAAGTCTATATTGATTGAGAGGGGTCGAGGACCCATGGTGAGGTATTGATGCATATACCGGATTGGGCTGCACACCGCAGCAGTATATTGATTCACGTCCAAGCAATGGTCGTAGTCAATATAACTTGGTCTAATAAGTCCAAGATCGATCCCACAGAGAATTAACCTACCAATTGCAACTATCACAACCCCAAAAGAACTTCCGAATCAAGTTCCCAAACTTTGAATATATCTTTGTGTGATTTTCGACTATCTACTTTTGCAATAATTAAAAATGCTTAAAAGAAAGAAGTTAATGTTGAGTAAAATAATATGGAGAAAGACTAAGGTATTGATTTCCCCTATTGATGAAATCCCTTATCGTTATGCTCATACAAATTGTTAATATATTCTATCAAACATGAACGCTATGTGTATCGTAACCCTCTCCCGAGCAATTACAATAATTTACTAGTGCACTCTCCCGAGCTACCCTATCTAGCTTTAATTTGAATAGTTCACTTAAGATTGCACCCAAGACTTCGTTATTCCTAACCCCGTCTTTACGCCTAAAGTTATAGATTCCTCCAATAACCTAGGTGTGGTGTTGTTCAACAATAAACCTAAATATGCACTCTTTTCCAAGTTATGCACACTAAATAGGCACAGCCTAATTGGGGATCCTACCAATTAACTACAACAAGAATGAAGTTGAACAAATAGAAATCTAAGTCACAATTTGTAATCACATAAACGATAAGTTCATCACTAAATAGGTTCCATCAAAACCTTAGAATAGAATTTAGCTACTCATGCTTGAAGGAACAAGAATAATAATTGAAATCATAAAGAAATACTTGATATAAAATAAAAGAAAGAGTTTGAGAGGAATCTCTCTTACTAAAAATCTTGCCAAAGTAATGAAATAAAGATAACATGCCTCTATGGGGCAAACTAGGACTTTAAATAGAGGTTTCTAGGGCTAAAAGCTGAGTTTGAGTACAATTACGATAACTGTTGCGGCGCCTTCCGCGGTTCATTCGCGGCCGCGAGCGGACCGCGAACAGTCAAACTTCAGAGGGCTTCATTATTCGCGGTTCATCCGCGGCCGCGAGTGAACCGCGGATGAACAGTGTTGCGTATTTTTGACTGCTTCTTCCATCTCTTTTCTCCTTAGCTCTTTTCTTGGCCTTTTCATCCACATATGACTTCAAAATACTCTTCTTAGCATCCATTGCATCACATGTACCTATAACACACAAACAAACACTAATCAAAGCATTTTGTCCTCATAAGCAACATAAATACCATAACAAAGTGTGATTATTTAGGGTATAATTATAGTCAAATTCACCTATTATCAATACCCCACACTTAAACCTTTGCTCGTCCTCGAGCAATCTTTAATCACACTTTAGGCCAATTAACAAGAATTTGTCTCCCCCAAAATATGTCACAAAAGCTATTATACATGAACAACCTAAGATATGCACAATCTTTACCTAACCGTAAATTCTCATGCCCGCACATTATTACTTACTCTACTTATTACCCAAAACTTGCAAATTTACCTTCTTCCTCTTGAATTACATGCCCTCACAAAATTTATTGAGAGAAGTTCCCACACATCAACAATTCAAAAAAACCATGGAACTTATAAATATCGAAAAATTTCACTCACTCTCAACAAAGAACATTCATATGCATACAGACACACCATAGGCTTGCCCCTAGTGTAATACTCCACTAATCGAGTTATTCAATCATAGATCAAGAGGTCTTTAAGGGTTGTAATGTTGGCTACGGGACAGGTAGGATACTTTTGGTTATAGTGACTAACCTCCCTAAGCACTTTTCTTTTCCTTTTTACAATTTCCCTTTTCGTTTTCTTCCTTATGTCTCTCCTAAACATTCCTTCACCTTTATTTACTTTGAATCCCCACTTGTCTTTTGTTGGTGTAACTGACCTTTCTAATTTTCATATATACATTGATATAGCTCTTTTTCTCAGAATATCTTTTTTTTTCTCATTGCTTTTCAACACATTTACATTATTTTGTCCAGTTCACTATTTTCTACCATTCATTCTTGATTTTCCCTTTTTCAATTTCCTTTCACCCCACACTTAGACTTTTGCATATTCATTACAATACAAGTGCTTCTAGGAGGTAAAGTAGAACAATATAAGAATTTGATTTTTCATGAACATTCAAGGGTTATCAAAGAATAGGCTTTAAGCTCAAAGGGGTTAACTAGGATATTATGTACGGGTGAATTCATGTCTATTGGTATATGGGGTTACACAAAGAAATGCCTCTATCCTTTCTACAACCAAACAACTTCTATTTTGCTTTGCAAACACACAGGGCAAGTTCTAGGCATCATGTACAACATACAATGTAAGTAAAATCTCACACACACATAGCATGCAACTCATTTGGAATCCGGTTCATCTACAAAGTCCTATCGATGTTCAAGCAAGCATTATTGTGCAAATTTAAGGCATATTTGGATTCTACAATCAAGCTTAGAGAATACATTTTCTCAAGTTCAATTAAGCTTTGCTAATAATATTCGGGATTACATGTTGCCCTTTTACCTCTAATCCTAAGAAAAGAAAAATCTACCTAACCCGGTTCAAATAAAAACCCTTGGAAAAGAACCGTGGTCAAAAGAAAAACCAAGGGGGAGATGATACACTACCTACAAAAAAATAAAAGAAAGGAAAAAAAATTCCTATGTGGACTACTTCCCTCAAGAGTACTTGTCCTAAATAGTCTGTCATCAGGAAGAGTCCTCTACTTATATTTTTGGATTTTTAAGATTTTATGATTTTTTTGTTTTTATTATTTAATATTACTTACTATACTAATATATACATTATGTACAAGATAAGTCACCCACCCACAGTTAAAAGTATGTCATGTCCCCATGACATAAATAAAAATTAAAGCACAAGAGGGGCAAGAAAACTTACCTGAGACTCACTCGGAGTCGGAGACGGTGGATGGGTCGACATGGCATGCTCTTCCAAGTGCTCTGAACCATGCCATAAACCTGTTTTCTGACCGGGCTTGCCTAGTGGACATGGCATCTAGCCGTTTGTGTAAGCCATCTATGGAGGTGCGCAGAGCAGCAACCTCCTCCTCCATTGACCTTAACATAGGTTGTGTGGACTCAGGATCTAGACATGCTTGCTCCACGAGGAGCAGGCCTGGAAGGTCCGGCTGAATCCGTGGAGTGCCTGGCCCGTGCAACTGGTACATGATCGTCCTCCTCATCTAAGTCAATAGGGGTTGTGTCTCGACCCACCCGGATAGTAGCAGCTCTAAATGGAGCTTTCGGTAGTAGCTCACCGTCAACATCAGTAACAGGGGTGTGATTGAGGAGACACAACGTAGTGACAAGAGATGGGTAATAAAAACCCTTTGTAGTGAGGGATCCCCTCAATACCATCTCATCACTAATAAATCGGGCAATATCAACATCCCTATGTGTTACAAAACACCAAGTCAAAACAGCCCTATTAAAGTTAACATCCGTGGTGTTACTTGAGGGCAAGATACGGTTGCAAATTATGGAGAACCAACATTTGGCAGTGTGTGTAAAATAATTAGAGTGCAGAGTTTGATTTCTAATCCATACTGGGATGCCATCTACACATAAGGCCTCTATTAGCATGTCCCATGTGACACCAGGCCTATCATGGTAGTAGTCAACATCACTAGTGTGCAATGGCAGGTGAAGTACCTGCCGAATAGTTGGAATATGAGCATTGACCCGCTTACCTCTGACGAAAACTGCTCTGACCGTAGCATAAGGGGCATTGGCGTAGAATTCCCGGACAAGCATCTTGTTCACCTTAGGCGGTGTGTCAAAGAGGAACTCCATCTCGCGCCTCCTAATTTCATCATAAATTTCCGGCTTCTCCGAGCGGATAGCTATCCTGTCAACTTCTACCTCTTGGAGCCACTTCTTGTTTGCTTTAATGTGAAATGCATTTTCAAGCTCCTTCATCAGCAAACCTAGACTCGTCATAAGTCGGTTGCTTGGATGAGCTAGCACCATGTTGGGCTCTCTTTGGGGCCATGATCCTGCACAATTAAGATAGCCAAAAATTTTGTAAACCGTTAGTCATTGGAAGGCTACTCAGACTTCGCCATCCTTAAGAACTCATAATAGACCATTCTTTTGTGCAATTCCCTCATACTCCCATATTTAGATTCTTTATCTAACTATTTTACACATGCCTGTTTGAGCACCCCACACTTAGTTATTTGAACACTTTTATAATTACCCAATTGACTTAGTCCATCCCCAATAAAGTACACCATTACCAATTCAAGAGTTGGGCAATATTTCTCTTAAACTACATTAATGCATTATGACCAAGTATAATTTACCCAACTTGGCTTACCAATCAACATACATGGTGTACATATTATTTAGGTCTCCAAATCATAAAATTAGCATCAATAACACAATTGAAAACCCATAAACCAATTCTTTACCAAACTTCAACTATATGACAAGGTTCCTTAGTAAAAATTCACGGAAACATGTATTGTGCAAAAAAGAAGCCAAGTCATATTCAAGAGATATCTAAAACTAACAATATCTAATTACTTCTATGAAATAAATAATCAAGAACTAAGAATAAAAACAAAATAAAAGAGAAGAGAAGTAGAGCAACTTACAAGTAGTACAATGAAGAAGTAATGGAGGAAGAATGGGGTGAATTGGAGAAGGGGGTTTCGGGATTTTGTAGAGAGAAGGGGGAGGATTTTGAGTTAGAGAGAGAGAGAAATTGGGAGGAGGGAGGCGGCTGAGTGTTTTTGAGGGAGAGGGGGAGGGATTTTAGGGTTTTAAAGAAGGGAGGGAAAAGAAAACAAAATAAAAAAAACTGTTTTTTTTTCGCCGACCGCGGAACTGACCGCAACTGTTCGCGGTTCGTTCGCGGCAGCGGATGGACCGCAAACAGTCGAGATTCAGAGAGGTCATTTTTTTGCAGTTGGTTCGCGGCCGCGAATGGACCGCGAATAGAGAAAGTTCAATGAGGGCATTTTTCCGCAGTTCATCCGCGGTCGCGGATGGACCGCGGACAGTGCCCCTCTCTGAAATTTTTTTTTCGGACTGTTCAGCAGAAATTTGTTTTTCTCTTATTTTTCTTTATTACCTACTAGGATAAAATTACTTACAACATGTTCGTGGGTTGCCTCCCACGTAGCGCCTGATTTAACGTCGCGACATGACTCAACTTAGCGCATTTTACGGCTCGCTAGACCTTTGAGGTTAATCCAACCGCAATTCTACCTTGTTCTCCATGTCATCCAGGCCTATGTATTGTTTCAACCGCTGTCCGTTTACCTTGAATGTGCGTGATCCATCCATAGCTTGAATTTCCACAACTCCTGACTCAAATGCCTCAATTACCTTGAAGGGTCCTGACCACTTTGATTTCAATTTACCTGGGAACAGTCGTAATCTTGAATTGTATAGTAGTACTTTGTCCCCGTTTTTGAAGTTTCGCTCAACGATATTTTGATCATGGATCTGCTTCATCCTCTCTTTATACAATCTTGTATTTTCAAATGCCGGATACCGAAATTCTTCTAACTCATGCAACCCAGTCAACCTTGCTTTACCTGCTTCATCCAAGTTGAGATTAAATTGTTTCAGTGCCCACCAAGCTTTATGCTCTAATTCAACCGGTAAGTGGCAAGCTTTTCCGAACACCAATTTGTAAGGAGACATGCCAATGGGTGTTTTGAATGTTGTTCTGTATGCCCATAGTGCGTCATCAAGCTTCCTGGACCAGTCGGTTCTTGTGGCGTTCACTGTTTTAATGAGTACACTTTTTATCTCCCTGTTGGAGACCTCAACTTGTCCGCTAGTTTGTGGGTGATATGGAGTGGCCACATGGTGTTTAACATCATACTTGGCCAATAATTTCTCAAAAGCTCGGTTGCAAAAGTGTGTGCCCCCGTCACTAATGATAGCCCTCGGAGTCCCAAACCGGGTGAAAATATTCTTCTTCAAAAATCCCGCTACCACCTTAGCATCATTGGTGGGTAGTGCTGCAGCTTCCACCTATTTGGACACGTAGTCAACTGCAACAAGTATGTACTTATTGTCGTATGAACTAATAAAGGGCCCCATGAAATCTATTCCCCAGACATCGAACACTTTCACTTGCTGGATGGGATTCATTGGCATCTCATGGTGCCGGGAGATGTTCCCGGTGCATTGACATTCGTTGCGACCTTTCACCCACAAGTGCGCATCCTTAAACACCGTCGGCCAATAGAAACCGACCTCAAGTATTTTGGCAGCTGTACGTATTCCTCCAAAGTGACCGCCATATGCTGAAGCGTGACATTCCTGCAAAACAGAAGATTGTTCTATCTCGGGGACGCATCTCCGGATCATGTTATCAAGACATATCCTAAACAAATATGGTTCATCCGAAAAATAACACTGACATTCACGAAAAAATCTTTTCCTCTGGACCGATGAGAGGTCATGAGGAACAATGCCACTAACTAGATAATTAGCATAGTCAGCATACCATGGTGTTTCCAGGAGAGTGGTGGTGAGCAACTGCTCATCTGGAAAGGTTTCCAGAATTTCCCCACTCTCTTTGACAAGTTCAGCTCCTTCAAGTCTTGACAAATGGTCAGCGACTTGATTTTCAGTACCTTTTCTATCCCTAATTTCGAGGTCAAACTCTTGGAGAAGCAACACCCAATGAATTAGGCGTGGCTTAGAGTCCTTTTTATCAATTAAATATCTTAAAGCTGCATGGTATGTGTATACGATTACCTTTGATCCTATGAGATAGGACCGAAATTTGTCGAATGCAAACACGACCGCCAGCATCTCCTTTTCCGTCACTGTATAGTTTAGCTGTGCTCTACTCAGAGTTCTACTTGCATAGTATATTGGATGCATCAGCTTATCTTGCCTTTGGCCCAGCACCGCCCCCACTGCATAATCACTTGCATCACACATTAACTCAAAAGGTTGCTCCCAGTCTGGGGCAATGATGATGGATGCTGTGACCAGCCTCTTCTTCAGTTCCTCAAAAGAAATCCTGCATTCGTCAGAGAAAACAAAAGGGTGATCTTTTTCAAGTAGCTTACAGAGAGGGTTTGATATTTTGGAGAAGTCTTTGATGAACCTCTGGTAAAAACCGGCGTGTCCAAGAAAGCTTCTTATGGCCTTGACGGATGTTGGTGGAGGCAACTTTGCAACGACATCAACTTTAGCACGGTCTACCTCAATGCCTTTGCTTGAAACCCGGTGCCCCAGTACTATACCTTCTTGTACCATAAAATGGCAATTCTCCCAATTTAGCACTAAATTTGTTTCCATACACCTTTGTAGTACTCTAGTCGGATTGGCAAGGCATTCATCGAATGAATTCCCTACCACTAAGAAATCATCCATGAACACCTCCATAATGTCTTCCACCATGTCGGTGAAAATAGCCATCATGCACCTTTGGAATGTGGCAGGTGCATTGCATAGTCCGAATGGCATCCTCCTGAAGGCGAAGACGCCATAGGGGCATGTGAAGGAGGTCTTCTCTCTATCTTCGGGGGCTATGGAGATTTGATTGTACCCCGAGTATCCATCAAGAAAGCAAAAGTGGGACCTCCCTGCCAACCTGTCAAGCATTTGATCAATGAAGGGAAGTGGGAAGTGATCTTTTCGGGTGGCTAGATTCAACTTCCTGTAGTCCATGCATATTCTCCATCCGGTGACGGTTCTTATTGAAATCAATTCATTGTTGTCATTTTTCACTACCGTCATGCCTCCTTTCTTTGGCACACATTGGACCGGACTAACCCAGCTGCTATCTGAGATTGGGAAGATGATTCCCGTATCTAGCCACTTTATTACTTCCTTCTTCACCACTTCCTTCATGTTGGGGTTCAGCCTTCTTTGATGTTCCCTGGAAGGTTTGTGTCCATCTTCCAGGAGAATTTTATGCATACTATAGGCTGGGCTGATCCCCTTTATGTCTGCCATGGTCCACCCGATGGCAGTCTTGCATTCCTTGAGTACCTGTATAAGCTTTTGGGCCTGCACATTTAACAAACTAGATGAGATAATAATAGGTAACGTAGAGTTAGGACCTAGATACTCATACCTGAGATGTGATGGTAGTGGTTTAAGTTCAAGCTTCGGTTGCTCTTCTATGGATGTCTTTGCTGGTGGGCTTTCTCTTTTCTCTAAGTGTAGAGGTTCGAATTCGAGCTCTCTCTGCCAGAATCCCTTGCCTTCCAAAGATAATACTCATTCGGCCAAACTTTCACCATTTACCTCTTCCATGTTCATCAGGCATGCTTGAAGTGGATCTTCAATGGTCAATTCTGCATCGTCGGTCTCCACTATCACATCAACCGCATCAATGAGAGAGCAATTTGCGAACTCACTAGGACGCCTCATGGATTTTTGCACATTGAAGATGATCTCCTCATCATTCAACCTCATCTTGAGTTCCCCAGTTTCACAATCAATTATGGCTCTCCCGGTGGCTAGGAATGGTCTTCCCAGGATTATGGGAATTTCTTCGTCGACCTTGCAATCAAGAATAACAAAATCGGCGGGAAACACGAACTTCCCAACCTGGATTAGCACATCATCTATAATACCAAATGGACGCTTAACCGTCCTGTCAGCAAGCTGTAAAAGCATAGAGGTGGGTCTGGCTCTCCCAATACCTAACCTCTTATAGATAACTAAGGGCATGAGATTAATGCTTTCCCCCAAATCACATAAAGCCTTAGTAAAGGAATAATTCCCTATAGTGCATTGGATGGTGAAACTACCTGGATCAGATAGCTTCTCAGCAATGGGTCTGGAGACCACTGCACTACAAGTCCGGGTGAGTGTAACTGTGGCCAAGTCTTGGAAATAAAATTTCCGCGACATCAAATCCTTCATCATCTTAGCATAACCAGGCATTTCTTTTAAAGCTTCAATTAATGGAATGTTTACCTGGATTTGCTTGAGCATCTCGAAGAACTTTTTGTATTGCTCCTCTTTCGGATGTTTGGCCAACCTTTGGGGGAATGGTGGTGGAGGCCTCTTCTTCCATGTGACTTGGGATTTTTTTTTTTATCACTTTCTTATCAACTTGCTGCTCTACCTGTTTAGCTGCTTTCTCCGTTCCCTGTTTTGCTTCTTTATTTTCAGCAACTGGCTGGACTGTGACTTTTGTCAACCCTGTGGACTCATCCAGTTCAATGGGCAATGGAGTAGGTGTCTCAGCCTGTCTGTCAATTTTCTCACTTTCATTCTCAGCATCAAGATCTCTACCGCTTCTCAGAGTCACTGCCATCATCTGCTTTGGGATTTGGTCCTTTGGGTTTGTTTGTGTATCTGCAGGCAATGTCCTTTGAGGACGATTGTTAAGTGACATAGCAATCTGACCCATCTGCACTTCCATATTTTTGATCGATGCATCATGTGAATCTATTCTTTCATTGGTTTTGGCATTTGACCCAATTACCTGCTGCATCATAGCTTTCAATTCTGCGAACCCATCGTCATGTATACCCCCATGCTGTGGTGGAGGTGGATGATATCCCTGCTGCTGATTGCCGAAATTCTGAGGTCTAGGATATGGAGCCATGTTGTGTGGTGGCCTCATACCTGCTGCATTATACTGTAGTTGTGGAGGCATGTATTGCTGTGGAGCCTGCTGACCCCAACTCGGATTACCTTGTCTCTACCCTCCATAATTTGCTACATAGTTCATATCCTCATGCTGATGATGATTTTCTTGGTCTGCAGCCCATGGATTACCTATGGGTTGGCTAATGCAAGATGTGCATAAACTACCATTGGTAGTATCTACAATATGAACTTGCTGCTTAACCCCTGATTCTTCCACCTTCTTTGTCAGGATGCTCATTTGTGTCAATAAAGTGGCCATGTTCTCCTCTAGAGTGTTGGATGGATTCAAAGGTACAGAGTGTACCACTGGTGTGATAGGAGCATTCCTGGTCGTCCACTCGGAATTTTGAGCCATCTTGTCTAGCAAATTTTGGCCCTCTCTCCAAGTCTTGCTCAGAAAAGCCCCACCTGCTAAAGCATCTACAATATTCTTCATACTATCAGACATCCCCATGTAGAACCTTTGACCCAACATCTGCTCAGGAATCCCATGGTGAAGACACATAACAAGAATACCCTTGAATCTACCCCAAGTTTCATGTAATGTCTCCATTGGTTTCTGCTTGAAGCTCACAATCTCATCAATTTGTTGAGCTGTCTTGTTGGGTGGATGAAACTTGTTGTGGAATTGCTTGACTAACTCATCCCAAGTTGCAATGGAGTTTATGGGGAGTGAGTTTAGCCATATCTGTGCTGCTCCTGTAACTGAGAACGGAAAGAGTAATAATCTGATAGCTTCCGGAGTTACATTCGGTTGTCTTTGTGTTTTGCATATTGATAGAAAGTTCTTGAGGTGCTGCTATGGATCTTCAACCTGAGACCCAGAGAATAATCCCTTTGCAACAAGTGAAGCATGTTGTTGGTAATCTGGAAAGACTCAGCTTGAATTGCTGGCACAGCGATGGCGGTTGCCAAATTATCCGCTGTGGGTTGTGCCCAGTCGAACAATGCACCTTCCTGTGCCTCCCGTGGCTCTTGCATATTTAGCCCGGCTTGCTGGTTTTGATTGTTTATGTCACCCATGTCGAAGTCTAGTTTGATTGGTTGTTGAGATTGTTGAATTTGTTTGATGGCTTTGTTACGTGCCCGGAAGGTTTGCTCGGGGTCTGAGAGTCCTTCAATTAGTTCTCCAGTCCTTGCAGATTTTCTAGGCATGCACCCGAATACCCAAATCAACAAACGTCAAAATATTCAATGTAGAGTGTAGAAAGAACCTGAATACACAAGAATCTTGAAGTTCCGGCAATGGCAATTGATAATTCCGTTAATTCCCCGGCAACGGCGCCAAAATTGATTCACGTCCAAGCAACGGTCGTAGTCAATATAACTTGGTCTAATAAGTCCAAGATCGATTTCACAGAGAATTAACCTACCAATTGCAACTATCACAACCCCAAAAGTACTTCCGAATCAAGTTCCCAAACTTTGAATATATCTTTGTGTGATTTTCGACTATCTACTTTTGCAATAATTAAAAATGCTTAAAAGAAAGAAGTTAATGTTGAGTAAAATAATATGGAGAAAGACTAAGGTATTGATTTCCCCTATTGATGAAATCCCTTATCGTTATGCTCATACAAATTGTTAATATATTCTATCAATCATGAACGCTATGTGTATCGTAACCCTCTCCCAAGCAATTATAATAATTTACTAGTGCACTCTCCCGAGCTACCCTAGCTAGCTTTAATTTGAATAGTTCACTTAAGATTGCACCCAAGACTTCGTTATTCCTAACCCCGTCTTTACGTCTAAAGTTATAGATTCCTCCAATAACCTAGGTGTGGTGTTGTTCAACAATAAACCTAAATATGCACTCTTTTCCAAGTTATGCACACTAAATAGGCACAGACTAATTGGGGATCCTACCAATTAACTACAACAAGAATGAAGTTGAACAAATAGAAATCTAAGTCACAATTTGTAATCACATAAACGATAAGTTCATCACTCAATAGGTTCCATCAAAACCTTAGAATAGAATTTAGCTACTCATGCTTGAAGGAACAAGAATAATAATTGAAATCATAAAGAAATACTTGATATAAAATAAAAGAAAGAGTTTGAGAGGAATCTCTCTTACTAAAAATCTTGCCAAAGTAATGAAATAAAGATAACATGCCTCTATGGGGCAAACTAGGACTTTAAATAGAGGTTTCTAGGGCTAAAAACTGAGTTTGAGTACAATTGGGATAACTGTTGCGGCGCCTTCCGCGGTTCGTTCGTGGCCGCGAGCGGACCGCGAACAGTCAAACTTCAGAGGGCTTCATTATTCGCGGTTCATCCGCGGCCGCGAGTGAACCGCGGATGAACAGTGATGCGTATTTTTGACTGCTTCTTCCAGCTCTTTTCTCCTTAGCTCTTTTCTTGGCCTTTTCATCCACATATGACTTCAAAATACTCTTCTTAGCATCCATTGCATCACATGTACCTATAACACACAAACAAACACTAATCAAAGCATTTTGTCCTCATAAGCAACATAAATACCATAACAAAGTGTGATTATTTAGGGTATAATTATAGTCAAATTCACCTATTATCATATATACATATACATGTATTGGATCGGACTGCACACCGCAGTATTATATATCTATGGATCGAATTGCACACCGCAATGATATATATATATATATATATATATATATATATATATATATATATATATATATATATATATATATATATATATATATATATGGATCGGACTGCACGTTGTAGTGATATATATATGGATCAGATTGCACGTCGCAACATTATATCTAATATATCGGATCGGGCTGCACGCCACAATAGTATTAATACGGATCGGGCTGCGCACCGCAGTAGTGTTGGATCAGTGTGAGACAGTAGTAGAGTGAAACTGGACTTTCCACCTTAGAAATGCGATTATCTGTACTGTTGCCCTTAGAACTGTTTAGTGTTCTTACATGTTTTCTTATCTTCAGTTATTATTTATTGCTACTACTTACTGAGTTGGAAGTACTCACTCTACTTCTTGCACCTTGTGTGCAGATACATGGATTCAGGAGGGCAGTTGATTTACATTGCCGTTGTTTCAACATTTCTGCGGAGTTATCGAGGTAGCTGCCGGTGTCCGCATGACCCGATTTCTCCTTTCCGTATCTCTTGTATTTCTGCTCTAGACTTGGTTGTATAGGTTTTATTCTGTTGTTTAGAGGCTCAGACTTGTGTCACCGGATATGTTGGGCTGTTATTTTAGTTGTTTTGATTTCCGCACTCTTATAATTATTATGAAAATATGATATTTTACTTAAATTGGGATCTTTAAAATAATAATCGGATTGGTTATCGGAAAATGGTCGGGCTTGCCTAGCAATGTGTTGGGCACCATCATAACCGGGGTTTGGGTCATGACACTTTTATATGCCATGAGGTGGCTTTAGTGATGTGAGGCTGTTGCGACCAAAACACTAACGCAAGTGTACGTGATCGACAAGTAGTATAGTAATAAGTAAAGTATCGTTCCCACGAGGAATTTTTATTAACTTATTGACTGATATTAAATTAACTAATTCTTGATTTATGCTATATAATTCAAAAATATATAGACACTTAATAATATCACAATTATTCAAGATGAAATTACTACAACCAATTCACAATATTTTTATAATAGTATGGACGAATATATTCCAGGGTCATGGACTTGCTAGTAATCATGCTATTTTTCTACTTAGAATCGATTTATTAAATTATCCGGGTTATTGATTATAAGGTTAATAATATTCATAAGAATCTTTCGAGTTCTTATGAATCTATCCAAGTTAAATCAATACCTATATGTCTATGGTATTAATATTAACAAGAATGCATTTTCAACTCTTATTCTTCAACCAAACAAGGCAATTAAGTATATGTCTATCTTAATTGCAAATCCTTCACCCGATGCCCGAGATTCAAATCTTGTTCTATTTGATTTTATATGCAACCAAGAATTTCCTTTGTCAAGTTTAATTCAAAGTTCGTAAATAATATTTCACTGTTAGCTACGCAGTAAAATAATTAAGATCAAAATCAAATAAATAACCCATATCAATAACTTCAATAAAATCAATCTAAGCTTCAAATAACAAGATCAACTAACATCCATGAACCTAGAATATTAGAGTGTTTAGCTACGCATGTTCATGCTAAAATCAACAATATTAGTATCTAACATACTATAAAGAAAATACAAGATGAAGGTTTAGATGAACTTTTTAATTTGTTGCTCCAAAGTCTTAATCTTCACTTTCTTGCTTAGCTCCAAGAGGACTTCAATGGTTTCTCTTCTCAAAATGTTCTCTCTAGAATGAATAGTGTAATTCCACTCTCCTTCAATGTCAAAATCTGATCTCCCAATTATGCACCTTTTCCTTGTTTTTATCCCTTAGTGGAATCCACCCCTTAGTGACAAAATAGTCACTCAATAATGCATTTTTGGAACTGGACTAGCGCGTGCATGCTAATGGCCACGCTAATGCCCGCGCTAGTAGGGTAACATTCTGTCCGAAATTTTGTACTAGCGCGGGCAAGCTAATGCCCGCGTTAATGCCCGCGCTAGTAGGTTTTGTGCTCCTTTGTCCTCTTTTGCTCAATTTTCCACATTGTTTACCATCATAAACTCTCACATGCTTAATTAACTCCTGTGAAACATTCAAATCACAATTAGAGCTAACTTTATATGTAATTATAATCATATGACAGTAATTTCTTCTTAATTTAGAGCATATATATATGGGCTATATTACACAATTTAGCCCATTATCAACACCCCACACTTAATCTATTGCTAGTCCTCGAGCAATCACACTAAACTTATAAAAGAGTCATCAACTCAACCATTTTACCTTAATGCTTGACACCTAGAACAAAACTCGTACATTACACCTAGTAATATAACATTCCAGTTTCTAGACTAACTTTCAAGTGCTATACAATATTCACACTTCTTTGAATTACTCTATACAGAGATCAAGATTTGCTTGTCTGTCACGAATCATATGCCCTCACAATTTTATCAACATTACATATATCAATATGTACAAGAGAGTTCCCTAATTATTTACAACAAGAAAGTTTCACTCACACTCACAAAAGAAGTCACATGCATGCAAGTGGTACCATAAGCTTGCCCTTAATGTAAATCTCTACTAATCCAGGCTTGTTCGATCAAAAATCAATTAGGACTTTTTCTTCTGGTTGTAATGTGGGTTAAGGGGCTGGTAGGATTTATTTTGGGACTAGTGACTAGCACTCCTAAGCACTTTAACACATTACTCAATCATTTTTAGCGGAAATTCTTCAATCTTAATAACAATTGCATCAATCAATTCACTCCTAGCAGTGTTCCATCTTTCTTTTATGCACTACTTTAATTCACACTCCACTGGCAGTAACAAAACAATATACATATATTTATACAGATTTTTTTTTATTATTTTTTTTTTAATACAAATTTCAGTGCACCTTTCTAACTTTCATTGGTTCCGTTCACAAACCACCCCACACTTAGTTCCTTTGTACTTCTTTTAGCGCTCATTTTACAATTAAAGTGCTTTAAGAGGTTAAAGGGTTCAAAATGTCAATTAAGAACAAAAATGGTATAGGCTTGTAATGTGGGTGCCAAATAAAGGTTTCAAGGCTAGAAATGGTTAACTAGGGATAGATTTTATTTGATTTAAGCAATTGAGTTCAAAAAGATCAAGGAAAGCCTAACATCATTTTTTAAAACCGAGTGTCACCTGAAATTTCGCTTCAATTCACATACTAGGCAAGTTCTAGACACAATTACTACATGGACTATGCAAAAAATCTCACCACACATGGCATACGACTCATTAAGATCAACTCATCGAGACACTCTATTACGAGTACTCATTTCAGTAGCAAACATGCAATTAAGGCACTTTCAGTCAAATTCCTTTAAAACTAAATATTATATTCTAGGATCTAATGTGTTCAGGTGTATTAGCAATAAGGATTCTCTTTCATTTTATAGCTTGTAATTCTTTATTTTAATACACAAAGTACAAATTAAAAACTGCATATGCCCGGTTCAAAATAAGCCCTTGGAAAAGAACAGTGGCTCAAAGAAAAACCAAGGGGGATTTGTTACCTACACAAAATATTTTACAATATCTACTCTATATGACACAAACATATACTTTTAAAAAAAATATTAATTCGAACAATCTTAAATCACCAAACATTTAACTTCAAAAATTCAAAGCATCACTCCAAAACAATACTAATGACAACAATACTAGTGTTCTAACAAACTAAACAATTCTAACATTCCAACAATATTAAACTAGCCAAAATAATCTGTAATACCAAACAAGATAAAAACAAATATAGAAATGTTGCAAAAGGGGCTCCTCCACCCCATACTTAAAATTGAAGACATGTCCCCATGTCTTCCATTAAAAGTATAAGTTTAAGCAAAAATACTTCCCCGAAACTTTACTCTTGATCAGAGACAGAATTGGCATCAACATTGCATGCCCTACCCAAAGCTCAAAGCCAGCCCATTATCTTCTTTTCTGACTTCTTTTGTTGAGTTTGCATTTGCCCAACACTCCCGGCCAGATCATTCATTGAAGTCTTTATTTGTTCGATTTCTTGCTCCATACGGTCTAACAGTTGTCCTCGAGTGGCCCTAGACGGGCCAACAACATCTGAAACCTGTGGTTCAACACGCTGGGCTTCATCCCCCATTTCTGCATCAGTTGATTTAGCTTGTTCGGTTTCCTCCTCATCATCATCGCTTTCGTCAGAATCATCACCATCCAAATCTGCTTGAATGTCGTCACTACCTGTGGTGACCCTTTCTACCGTGAATGGATTCATTTGTCTCAATCGACCATCGATGTCTAGATTGTTTTGCACATTAGCCTGCAAACACAAGAGTGTTACCAGTGATGGATAGTACATACCATACCTTTGAACTCTAACTCTCTGGAACATCTCATTATGTATCAAATGTGGCACATCAAACAATCTTCCAGTCATGAGGCACCAAATTAAGCAAGCTCGAGGTTTGTTCACCCCTGTCAGATTCTTTGATGGCAGCAAACGACTGTTAATGAAGTACAGCCAACACTTAGCCAGAAACTTGAGGGCGTTGGCATGAAACTTGCTCCCGTATTTAAACCACTGTATTCGAGCCTCCGGTCGACAAATGACGTCAGTAAAGGTTTCCCATTGAGTATGTTTTCTATTGTTTGCTGGGTATGCATGTATGGTCCTCTCGTCCCATGGTAGCAGCCTGTATGCCGCCCTAATTGTCTCCACTGATGCATTGACCAACCGTCTACGCACCGTAACATTGAATTCATTATGCTCCGGGAGATTTGCCTAGAATTCCCGCACAAGCATCACGTTTCCAATGATTGGCTCTTCAAAGAAGATATCAAGTCCCCGCCTCCTCAATTCTATTGGTATATTGGGGCAATAGTTTGACAACGCAATAGCATCCATTGCTTGCTCTGGTATGATACTCTTGGCTTCTTTTTTATGAAATCTGTCCTCTGCTTTTGCAGATACAAATTTCTGGTTGTTAAAGGGCTGGGCATCAACTGATCTGCGTGGCCTTCCCCCAACATTTGTTGTAGCTGGGCGTCTGGATGAAGAAGCTTCTGATGGGCGCTTACGAGGAGCCATTAGACCTGCCAAAAAGTGAAGGTTAACAATGTTCATTCAGGTGATCAATCCGGACTACTTAGACTTCATCACGAAATTGATCACAATACTACCTTCATAGAAACATTTTATCAAACATGTTGTGAGCATGTTTGATGTAATGCCTTAAACAACATTCTAAAAGGATGTTTTCATCCACAACAACCAAACAACATTACTACTTTACAAACTATATAACACTAAAAAGTTCAGCCCAAATTAAGAACAAAATATACCAATATATATATATATATATATATATATATATATATATATATATATATATATATATATATATATATATATATATGACATCTAACATTACAACTAAAATAGGGTGTTATTTCAAGTTACCATCTACATTCATATGAACAATATAATAAAGAAACAAAATTCTACATAATAATTCTATTTACATGATTAATTCTAACAATAAGTTACATAAACAAACTTAATCTATAAACTAAGAAGGCAACTTTTCTTTTTCCAAAGAAAATTAAGAAAAATGAAATACATACAAAATAAAAAAAAAATTCAAAGTTAGAAACACCAAAGAAAGAAAGAGAGAAAAGCTTACCTTAATGGAGATGGTCTTGGAAATTTTGGAAGATTTAGGAGTTGGAGATGAAGAAGATGAAAGAAGATGAAAGAAGAGGCGTTAGGGTTAGAGTAGATAGTGAGGGGAATGGTTGTTTTATGATTTTTGGGGTTGGGGTATGTAGTATACTTAAAAACCTTTAAAAAACGCGGACATTTCACTGGACTAGCGCGGGCATTAGCGCGGCCGCTCTAGTCTAGCGCGGGTTAAGGCAGAACGTTATCCCATTTGCGCGGGCTCTAGCGCGGCCGCGCTAATGGGTTTTTTTTTTTTTTTTAATATGCACAATGCAATCATACCTTAGCATCCCTCCTTGTTGTCCTACAATTATCAACACACAATTAACACCCAAACAAACTAAAAATGAAGAAAATAACACACTAAAAAAAAATGACAAATATCGCTACTATTGGGTTGCCTCCCAACGAGCGCCTGATTTACTGTCGCGGCACGACTTCACAATTCATCAAACATCATTTAATTCTATCGAGGTCTTGTGACGATTAATGTCACCACCCCAATAGTGTTTCACCCTTTGTCCATTCACCAGAAAAGTTTCACTTGAGTTTTTGTCCCTTAATTCTATTGCTCCATAGGGACTCACACTTACCACCACAAAAGGTCCTGCCCAACGAGATTTGAGCTTTCCCAAAAAGAGTTTCAACCTAGAATTAAATAACAGAACTTGTTGCCCCGGCTTAAACTCACGATGTTGGATATGCTTATCATGCCATCTCTTTGTCCTTTCTTTATATAACTTGGAATTTTCATAAGTATTCAACCTAAACTCATCAAGTTCGTTGAGTTGTAGCAGCCTTTTTTCACCAGCTAAATCCATATCCACATTTAACTTTTTGATTGCCCAATAAGCTTTGTGTTCAGGTTCAACAAGCAAATGACATGCCTTTCCATAAACTAACCTGTATGGAGAAGTACCTATTGGAGTCTTGTATGCGGTTCGGTAGGCCCACAAAGCATCTTCTAATTTAACAGACCAATCCTTCCTGTTTGCATTAACTGTTTTCTCCAAAATCTGTTTTATCTCTCGATTAGATACTTCAAGTTGACCACTCGTTTGAGGGTGGTACGTAGTAGCAACTTTGTGTTTTACCCCATATTTTGATAAAACATTTTTAAACAGTTTGTTGCAAAAGTGTGTTCCTCCGTCACTTATTAACACCCTTGGAGTTCCAAAGCGTGTGAAAATGTGTTTCTTAACAAACTTACCACAACTTTTGCATCATTCGTAGGAAGAGCAATGGCTTCAACCCACTTAGACACATAGTCTACTGCAACCAGAATGTATCTATGACCATTAGAACCTGGAAATGGTCCCATGAAGTCAATTCCCCATACATCAAACAATTCCACCACCAAAATATTCTGCAAAGGCACACTCATTTCTCTTTGTGATTGTACCTATTCTTTGACACCTGTCACAAGTTTTAACAAACGCATGAGCATCTTTAAATAAGGATGGCCAGGAAAAACCTGATTGGAGAACCTTTTGTGTTGTTCTATCTCCACCATGATGACCTCCATATGAAGAAGAATGACAGTCATGCAAAATGACATTCATTTCTTCTTCAGGTACACACCTTCTTACTAATTGGTCAACACATTGTTTGTAAAGAAAGGGCTCGTCCCACATATACGATTTCACATCATGGAAGAATCTTCTCCGTTGATCAGGTGTGATTTCTGATGGCATCACTCCACTTGCAATATAATTTACAAAGTCAACATACCATGGAGTTTCATTAGATGTGACAGCTAACAGATGTTCATCTGGGAACGTTTCTTTTATTGAGTCCCCTTCAATCACATGACCTCTGTTTTCCAATCTCGACAAATGATCTGCCACTTGATTCTCAGTACCTTTTCTATCTCGTATCACCAGGTCAAATTCCTGCAAAGAAGAACCCATTGGATTAGTCTTGGCTTTGCATCTTTCTTTGCAAATAGATACTAGATAGCCGAGTGGTGAGTATAGACTATGACTTTAGTTCCTACTAGGTAGGATCTAAACTTGTCAAATGCCCATACTACTGCAAGTAATTCTTTCTCTGTGACAGTGTAATTCATTTGAGCGGGATTGAGAGTTCTGCTCGCATAATGAATGGAGTATAAAATTTTCTCCTTCCACTGTTCCAACACAACACCAATGGCTATGTCACTTGCATCATACATTTTCGAAAGGAAATTCCCAATCTGGAGCAACAATGATCGGTGCAGTGACTAATCTTCTTTTAAGCTCTTCAAATGCTTTTAGACAAGCATCATCAAACTTGAATGGTGTATCTTTCTCAAGGAGCCTGTAAAGAGGAGATAAAATTTTTGAAAAATCTTTAATGAATCTTCGATAAAATCCTGCATGGCCTAGAAAAGTGCGTATGCCCTTACCAGATATGGGTGGGGGCAATTTTTCAATTGCTCCACCTTTGCCTTGTCTACTTGCAATCCATTCTTGGACACTTTGTGTCCTAGGACAATACCTTCTCTTACCATGAAATGGCATTTTTCCCAGTTTAGGACAAAGTTGGTCTCTTCACATCCGGCTAGCACTTTATCGAGGTTAGTTAAACATTTATCAAAAGAACATCCGAAAACAGAGAAATCATCCATAAATACTTCTACAAACCTCTCAACCATATTAGTAAAAATGGCCATCATACACCTTTGAAATGTCGCAGGTGCATTGCAAAGACCAAATGGCATTCTTTTGAACGCATACGTGCCATAAGGACACGTAAAAGTGGTTTTCTCTTGGTCCTCTTGGGCTATAGTAATTTGATTGTACCCAGAGTAACCATCCAGGAAGCAGTAGTACTCCTGGCCAGCCAATCGATCAAGCATTTGGTCCATGAATTGGAGAGGAAAGTGGTCCTTCTGTAAGGCCCCAGAAAATTTCGCTAAGTAATATAGGATTCTGTGGTGCCACGTAGGTTAATTATAATATTTTTATATACTATTAATATAGTGGTCATCAATTAGACTTGGTAAATATGAGTATAAGTCTTATGGTAAGTTATGTGAGGTCTAAATTGAAGCCTAGGTGTACGCCAAATGGGAAAATTTTAGAAATAGGCCAAAATTCCAAATGGATTCACACAAGGCTCCACTTTGAACGATCATATATCCATTTATATAAGGATTTGTGTGAGGATCAACAAATTAAATTAAAGCTCTTTGAGTCTAGTTTCCAACGCAATAAACCGTTTGTCATTTGGAGATGTATACAGAAAGTTATGATCATTTTACTAGTCAGGTGTCAGATGCACGAAATTCTGCGCGAAGTGAACTTCGCGCATACTTAGCGCAGCTGAGGCAGAATGCTTAGGAAAATGCGCAAAGTAATGCGCAAAGCTTGCACACTTCATGCATCTGGGCAACATTTCGCGCACCTGGATAGTTTTAATACCCCAAAGACCCGCCTAGAGTGTTCCCAACTCATTTTTGGGGTTATGACTTGCTCTCTCAAGAGGGTTTCACCCCAAACTTCATCCCTATGATCTAAGGTAAGGTTTTTATAGTTCTTTGAGTAATTTCTACCCCTTAAACACTTTTACTAACAAGGATTAATCTTCAAAATCCTTAAATTTTCCTTCTAATTCTTGAATTCTTCAAGAACACCTCAAGTGGGGATTCTTAAAATTCTTAATACAAGAGGAATGTTGTCACGACCCTAGTTCACCAATCGTGAACATGTCGTGACGGCACCCAGTCCCCACGACTAGGTAAGCCTAACACTTTGCGGAATGTACAAGTTTATGAACTTTAAACAAGAAATAGCGGAAAAAGATATAAATAGGAATGTAATCCGTGCCGCTTGGCACATACACTCGTCAACACACTGCATAAAAATACCACCAAGACCCGGAATCCCACGGGTAACACAGACTAAAAGAAATACAACTGTGGCTCTATGTGTAAAGAGTATCTAAAACAACGAAATGAAGGAAAACATCTACTAGAACTATCAGAATAGAAGGAGGGCCTCCGGATCCGCGGACGTAGCAGATCATACCTCGAGGTCTCCAAGTGTGCTGCTGATATCACCTAGTATGGGCCTGTCCTGATGTACCTAGATCTGCACAACAAAAGTGTGCAGAAGAGTAGCATGAGTACACCACGGCGGTACTCGGTAAGTGCCAAGCCTAACCTCGATGGAGTAGTGACGAGGAAGGTCAGGGCCCTACTGAGAGAACAATAATATAATGATGATAACAATGACAAGCAGTTTAAATAATTATGAATCTGAATGACGACAGTAAAGTGATTTCTGCAACCGTCTACAATGTAAGCTAGCAGCAAGTAAATAACTAAATAAAAACTCAATCGGCAAGTCCAGGACCTGTGGGAATCGAACCCACAGTCCCATTGACAGTACCTCTGGGTCTCCGGGAATCGAACCCGCAGCCCATATCCCAATAAATAATCAATAACTCAGGATCTCCGGGAATCGAACCCGCAGTCCCTACCAATAACTCAGGATCTCGGGAATCGAACCCGTAGTCCCTACCAATAACTCGGGATCTCGGGAATCGAACCCGTAGTCCCTACCAATAACTCAGGATCTCGGGAATCGAACCCGTAGTCCCTACCAATAACTCAGGATCTCGGGAATCGAACCCGTAGTCCCTACCAATAACTCAGGATCTCGGGAATCGAACCCGTAGTCCCTACCAATATCACGCCGGGTCTCTGGGAATCGAACCCACAGCCCTGGGTCTCCGGGAATCGAACCCGCAGTCCACAAACACATCAAATAAAGAAAACACACAGAGAGAATATAATATGTTAAATTACAACTTCATCAAAATTAGTGCCAACAATTTATCAAGAGTTCAAGTAAATCAACTAGGCCATTAAACATGTTGAATCCTAGCTAATCATGCTTTTCTAAGTATTACCGGGTAATGGTAACGCTTTTATCAGCTAAGAGCAGGAATATCACTAATCAGACAATTCAAGTTAAGTGTGTGTTACAACAACCAGCGCATGTACACGCCCGTCACCTCGCGTACAAGGCATTTAAACTATCACATAATATCCTAGGGGTGAAAGTTCCCCCACACGAGGTTAGACAAGCCACTTACCTCGACTCCGGTACAAAACCGCTATGAAACAACTCTCTTGCCACGAATGTCGGCCTCCACAAGTGTAGAATCTGATAAAAATCAATAGAATCACATCAAAATAGGCCAATTGGGCATTACCCAATCAAATTAACTCAAAATTCACCAAAAACCCACAAGTTGCCAAAACCCGACTTTCGGTACGCTTATCGAAAAATCACGAAAAATATATATTCGGGTTCCTTATCTCAATACGAGTCCGTGCATATAAAATTTATCGAAATCGGACTCCGTTTGCCCATTCAAATCAAAGATTTTCTAACACTTAGGCCTAGGGCTCAAACCCACCATTAATCTTCCAATTTCAGTGAAATAATCATGGATTTCATGATAAACCAACGAATTAAGGTTAAGAAACTTACCCCCGATGACTTCCCGGTGATATCCCAGCGTTTCCCTTTCAATTCCCTCTCTTGGAGCTCAAAAATGGCGTTTTTGTGTATGGGGTCGCGGCTGAAATGTTTCTGGACTTAAAGTCACTACCAGGCCAATTTACTCTACGCGATCGCAGCACTTGGCTCGCGATCGCGATGCACAACTCCTGGGCGGCTAGTTTTTCCTCTACGCGATCGCGTGGTCCTGGACGCGATCGCAGTGATCAACCTGGCCATTCAACGCGATCGCATCACCTCGACCGCGATCGCACTGCTTTCGATTAACACCCTACGCGATCGCATCCCCCCGCGTCGCGTTCGCGAAGATCAACTCCCAGTTCTCACTCCGCTACCCTACGCGATCGCAGACTCAACCTCGCGATCGCAGAGCTTCCCAAATTCACTCTACGCGATCGCAGACTTCCCCTCGCGATCGCAGAGCCCAATAATTTCCTCTTACGCGATCGCATGAGCAGCTTCGCGATCGCGAAGCACAAAATTTCTCTGCAATATTGCAGCAGAACCAGCAGTGCAATTGGCACCAAAATGGTCCGTTTGGACCCCCGAATTCATCCCGAGGCCCCCGGGATCCCAACGAAAACCACCAACCTATTCCAAAACATGATACGAACTTATTCTAATCATCAAAACACGTCTAACAACATCAAAATCCATAATTCACATCGAATTCAAGCCTAAATTTCTTAAAACTTTCCGAATTGCACATTCGATCTAAAACCCGACCAAACGACGTCCGAATGACCTGAAAATTTGCGGACATATCCAAAATCACATAACGAAGCTACAGAAATTGTCGAAATTCCATTCCGACCCCCGGATCAAAATCTCACCTATCGTTCGGATTCGCCAAAATTTCAACCTTCGGCATTTCAAGCCTAATTGAGCTACGGACCTCCAAAATATATTCCGAACGCGCTCCTAACCCCGAAATCACCTAACGGAGCTAATGGAACCATCGGATTTCCGTTCCGAGATCGTCTTAACACTGTTCCGGCTACGGACCATTTTCTAGTTTCAAAGCTCTTATTTAGGGACTAAGTGTCCCAAAATGCTCAAATTTTCGAAACCGACTCTCCCGGCAACCCACAATAGCAGAAATGAACTTAGGGGAACAGTTAAATTAGGGATTGGGGCGTAATTTTCTAAAACGACCGGTCGGGTCGTTACATCTTCCCACACTTAAAGATTCGTTCGTCCTCGAACGAGCATAGAAAACATACCTGGAGTAGTGAAAAGATGAGGGTACTGGCTGCGCATATCCTGCTCGGTCTCCCAAGTCGCCTCCTCGACCGGCTGGCCCCGCCATCGAACTTTAACCGAAGCGATGTTCTTTGACCTTACCTTTCTGACCTGCCTGTCTAGAATGGCTACTGGCTCCTCAACATAAGACAGATCCTTGTCTAGCTGAACAGATGTGAAATCCAACACGTGCGACGGGTCACCATGGTATCTCCGGAGCATGGAAACATGAAATACGGGGTGAACTCCGGCTAGGCTGGGAGGTAAGGCCAACTCATAAGCAACCTCCCCAACACGTCTCAAAATAAAAAAAAAAAAAGGCAATAAATCTAAGACTCAGCTGAGCTCATTAGCCTGATATATCTGAAGATATTCCCTCTTGTTTAAGCAATTAAGTCTTAGAGCCTAATTCCAACATCCGGAATTCTATGTCGGGCTTGTTTTCATCAAGAGATCACTCAATATTCCTCAAACGCCGTCCTCAAACATGATTGCATAACCTTGCTGGATTCTTACCTTGCAACTCAAAATCCACAAGACCACAATAATATTTTATGATCAAATTAGCCAAAAATTCAACGAATCAGATGCTCCCATCACACCTCATGATCTACATAGGTCTCGTTCCAACCTTTACAATACTGACACGATGGAAGAGATGTGTTGATATCCATAACCAACTACTGAATCAACAATTCATTGGTCCATACTCCCGACAAGATCCATTACCCTGTCCTAAACCAGAGGATGATCATTTCCTCTATAGTATACTTCATATAATCAATTTGCACTGACCCCAAATCACATAATCTCATCTCACCCAGTACGAACTGCTCAGGCGATAAGCCACATCGGACATAATCAAAAGTCCCACAAGATGACACAATGTGCTACTAATCCACTAATACGTACGTGATACAAAGGAAGGCGAAAACTAGAGAGAATTATTCAGCTCTCACATAAACATGGGCCTCCTCAGAAAATAGGAAACATAACATATAAAAGCAATTATAGACACCGAAATAGACACCACATTGTTGCGGCGTGCAACCCGATCCCAACAATATGCCCATGGCGGCGTGCCACCCGATCCCAACAATATAACCATGGCGGCGTGCCACCCGATCCCAACAATATAACCATGGCGGCGTGCCACCCGATCCCAACAATATAAAACTCACACAAGGAGTCATATGTCGAGCTGAATAGTTCGTCACATCAAAATACTGACTATCGATCATAAGCACACTAAGGTGCATGATATCAGACACAATGAAACATATAGCGCTATAGGCTACAACTCAAGCACAACCGAGGTGCGATATAAGATCTGAGTCTCAAGAGCCATCATGCTCCTATAACATCACCGCTGAGCGGAACCCCAACACATAAGGAACTTACCAAGCCATCTCACACTCATACGGCACAATATATCTTACATGATTTAACCAACCGCGAAATAAGACCGCGACTATCCCTTCATAAAGGGCGCATTGCTGGAAGAAACATAACCGGCCTGACGCAAGGCTCACTTCCACATTTAAATCTATCCACCGACCTTAAGTCTATCATGGTCGTGCCAAGATAAGTCAATAGTATTTCACAGGTCTATAACCCAATAAGCAGAGTGCCCTCCAGGCATAAGTTCTCAAATGGATGATATCACCAAACTCCTCATACTTGGTTTAAATTTCTAACCAATCAAGTGACTACAAGTCACACCTATACAATCTTCTTGTGGGTCAAGCTCCCACCATCTTCCGAATAATTAAACGGACCTGCACATTCAGCCCACCGGCTGCACTAACACTGAAAAGCGATCAGGAGTCCCTAACCGGGATGCAAAGCCTTTCTCATAGAACACCGACCTCAAATGATACCGATGCTAATACCCATCTTACTCAAAACACTGACACTCTTTCCCTGCTCATCCGAGCTCTTTATATCACATTCATTGACCAAACTGTGACCTTAGTCCTTCAAATTTCATACTACTCGCTGTACCCCACGTGCCGATATACGATAGACACAATTTCCATCATAGCTCTAGAACTGACGATAGGCTAATACTTCATCACATAAGACCTTCCATTTAACTCATTTTAGGAGAACTATAGCAACACACGGTGAGTTCTCATAACCGTTGAATATGCCAATCTCTACGTAGTGGTCCAAGTCACCATAACCCTTTCCGAGATCTGCCTACTCATAACAGGCCCTTAACAGAAGAATACTTCAGAATTACATCAATCACTGCGGCCGACAAGTCTCAAATGCACCTCCACAAATCACATGCATAATTCGATCACGTTGCATGAATCGATCATTGACACCAATACGCCAACTCAACTATGGCTGATCAATCTACTTCCTTCCAGGTTATCCTTGATTGCCTTAGAAATGTTAATATCTTCCTTCAATACCTAACTTATTCCAACCGCACTTACCCCGAGTGACCTTAGATCATGAGGCCATGCTATCTCAAGAACGACGACCATTTCATGTCTCTCAAATACTACACCACAAGTCAAAACATCATAGATCGTTTTGTGCTTTTCTTCATAAGTTGCTTCAAAAGCTTGAGCCTCAATTGTACTTATAGACTCAGAATTATCAGGCACCACACTTTACCTCTTGAATTCACTAGGACCGCTATTGAGAACCATCCGGTTCTAACTTGCCCCAGTACGCAACCAACTCTACTGAATTTCTTTATAACATATGAATACCCTCTCGATAAAGCACCCAGCGGAATCACTTCCCGCGAAGCCTGCACCTATACGAGGCATAAATCATGAATTTTCCCTCAAGTTTGAACATGAGCCGGTAAGGCTAAACATAACATGCATTCAACAATACATATACTCAAATTACCACACATGGTCCTTTTCCCATGGCTGCAATAACACAATAATACGCTGGTATCCATAATTCACACAGGTAATTAACTATGCGATCCAATCTTAAGCGGTGGGACTCTCCCACTTAGCCCAAAGCCACTATTACACGACTCTCGAACACATTATAACCATTCTCTCAAGTCATTTACTATTATTCAACTGCAACTCACTTGATCCAACGAATATAACCACCTGTGCTATATTAGCACTCTAACACCATAGGGTATGAACTCATCCCAATACAACCAAGCATAATCCCGCTCTATGTATCGAACATTCTTTACCACGACAGCTTAAGACATACTGTGATTCTCACACCTACGAAGCACCATGTAGCCTTCGCCGAAGTCTTCCCTGTTGATAATGAAATGTAGAATTATTATGGACACGGGAACATCAAAAGTCCCAACGTCATACCATACGAGTCTCAACTCTTACTCTTCCACAAGTTTCAAAGAACTTTTTGAATAGCACCTAAATACAGTGCGAGCCAAATCGGAAATGATACATGACCCATAATTTGGTCGTTGATAGTGAAATCCTTTCAGTTAGCACGAAGCCTTAAAGATACATCTTGCTAATCCACGATAATAGCCTTTATCATATGTACGTCTTCATCATAAGACAACCCAAGACATTGGTTTGGTACATGTCCTTCTTAAGACGGTTAAACTCATTTCCCCCAGTATCTCTGCTGGCTGAATTCTTCGCTAAATAGATATCTCATATGAACCATATAGTCTTTATTACCACTAACTATCTTTAGATCTACATCCACCTCGTGATTCTACCTTTACTCTGACGATTAGGCAGTTAAGTAAACCTTCTCAAGACCATACTTATCAACTGAATGTCAGAACCTAGTGCACCCCCACGTGCACAGTTGAAGATCTCTCAATTCTATTGCATTATCGATATGGATGACACGCGGTAACAATGGTTGAGTAAATTCTTGACTTCCTTGAGATCTCTCTGCAGCGTCACGAACCGTTGGCGCATACTTGATACCGAGTGCGCAATTTCAATACACGAGTGGATGCAAAAGAACATATGACATAGGCTTCAACTGAATAAATGACGCACGATAAGGAAATTCAAAGAATTGAAGAGTTTCCTAAACAGTTACATAGCCCCTCGTAGATAAATACAGACGTCTCCGTATCGATCAGCGAGAATCTAAGTAACCGGTCTGTGTCCCGTGACTCCTACGAACCTAGAGCTCTGATACCAACTTGTCACGACCCTAGTTCACCAATCGTGAACATGTCGTGACGGCACCCAGTCCCCACGACTAGGTAAGCCTAACACTTTGCGGAATGTACAAGTTTATGAACTTTAAACAAGAAATAGCGGAAAAAGATATAAATAGGAATGTAATCCGTGCCGCTTGGCACATACACTCGTCAACACACTGCATAAAAATACCACCAAGACCCGGAATCCCACGGGTAACACAGACTAAAAGAAATACAACTGTGGCTCTATGTGTAAAGAGTATCTAAAACAACGAAATGAAGGAAAACATCTACTAGAACTATCAGAATAGAAGGAGGGCCTCTGGATCCACGGATATAGCAGATCATACCTCGAGGTCTCCCAAAGTGCTGATGAATCACCCAGTATGAGCCTGTCCTGATGTGCCTGGATCTGCACAACAAAAGTGTGCAGAAGAGTAGCATGAGTACACCACGGCGGTACTCGGTAAGTGCCAAGCCTAACCTCGATGGAGTAGTGACGAGGAAGGTCAGGGCCCTACTGAGAGAACAATAATATAATGATGATAACAATAATAAGCAGTTTAAATAATTATGAATCCGAATGACGACAGTAAAGTGATTTCTGCAACCGTCTACAATGTAAGCTAGCAGCAAGTAAATAACTAAATAAAAACTCAATCGGCAAGTCCAGGACCTGTGGGAATCGAACCCACAGTCCCATTGACAGTACCTCTGGGTCTCCGGGAATCGAACCCGCAGCCCATATCCCAATAAATAATCAATAACTCAGGATCTCCGGGAATCGAACCCGCAGTCCCTACCAATAACTCAGGATCTCGGGAATCGAACCCGTAGTCCCTACCAATAACTCAGGATCTCGGGAATCGAACCCGTAGTCCCTACCAATAACTCAGGATCTCGGGAATCGAACCCGTAGTCCCTACCAATAACTCAGGATCTCGGGAATCGAACCCGTAGTCCCTACCAATAACTCAGGATCTCGGGAATCGAACCCGTAGTCCCTACCAATATCACGCCGGGTCTCTGGGAATCGAACCCACAGCCCTGGGTCTCCGGGAATCGAACCCGCAGTCCACAAACACATCAAATAAAGAAAACACACAGAGAGAATATAATATGTTAAATTACAACTTCATCAAAATTAGTGCCAACAATTTATCAAGAGTTCAAGTAAATCAACTAGGCCATTAAACATGTTGAATCCTAGCTAATCATGCTTTTCTAAGTATTACCGGGTAATGGTAACGCTTTTATCAGCTAAGAGCAGGAATATCACTAATCAGACAATTCAAGTTAAGTGTGTGTTACAACAACCAGCGCATGTACACGCCCGTCACCTCGCGTACAAGGCATTTAAACTATCACATAATATCCTAGGGGTGAAAGTTCCCCCACACGAGGTTAGACAAGCCACTTACCTCGACTCCGGTACAAAACCGCTATGAAACAACTCTCTTGCCACGAATGTCGGCCTCCACAAGTGTAGAATCTGATAAAAATCAATAGAATCACATCAAAATAGGCCAATTGGGCATTACCCAATCAAATTAACTCAAAATTCACCAAAAACCCACAAGTTGCCAAAACCCGACTTTCGGTACGCTTATCGAAAAATCACGAAAAATATATATTCGGGTTCCTTATCTCAATACGAGTCCGTGCATATAAAATTTATCGAAATCGGACTCCGTTTGCCCATTCAAATCAAAGATTTTCTAACACTTAGGCCTAGGGCTCAAACCCACCATTAATCTTCCAATTTCAGTGAAATAATCATGGATTTCATGATAAACCAACGAATTAAGGTTAAGAAACTTACCCCCGATGACTTCCCGGTGATATCCCAGCGTTTCCCTTTCAATTCCCTCTCTTGGAGCTCAAAAATGGCGTTTTTGTGTATGGGGTCGCGGCTGAAATGTTTCTGGACTTAAAGTCACTGCCAGGCCAATTTACTCTACGCGATCGCAGCACTTGGCTCGCGATCGCGATGCACAACTCCTGGGCGGCTAGTTTTTCCTCTACGCGATCGCGTGGTCCTGGACGCGATCGCAGTGATCAACCTGGCCATTCAACGCGATCGCATCACCTCGACCGCGATCGCACTGCTTTCGATTAACACCCTACGCGATCGCATCCCCCCGCGTCGCGTTCGCGAAGATCAACTCCCAGTTCTCACTCCGCTACCCTACGCGATCGCAGACTCAACCTCGCGATCGCAGAGCTTCCCAAATTCACTCTACGCGATCGCAGACTTCCCCTCGCGATCGCAGAGCCCAATAATTTCCTCTTACGCGATCGCATGAGGAGCTTCGCGATCGCGAAGCACAAAATTTCTCTGCAATATTGCAGCAGAACCAGCAGTGCAATTGGCACCAAAATGGTCCGTTTGGACCCCCGAATTCATCCCGAGGCCCCCGGGATCCCAACGAAAACCACCAACCTATTCCAAAACATGATACGAACTTATTCTAATCATCAAAACACGTCTAACAACATCAAAATCCATAATTCACATCGAATTCAAGCCTAAATTTCTTAAAACTTTCCGAATTGCACATTCGATCTAAAACCCGACCAAACGACGTCCGAATGACCTGAAAATTTGCGGACATATCCAAAATCACATAACGAAGCTACAGAAATTGTCGGAATTCCATTCCGACCCCGGATCAAAATCTCACCTATCGTTCGGATTCGCCAAAATTTCAACCTTCGGCATTTCAAGCCTAATTGAGCTACGGACCTCCAAAATATATTCCGAACGCGCTCCTAACCCCGAAATCACCTAACGGAGCTAATGGAACCATCGGATTTCCGTTCCGAGATCGTCTTAACACTGTTCCGGCTACGGACCATTTTCTAGTTTCAAAGCTCTTATTTAGGGACTAAGTGTCCCAAAATGCTCAAATTTTCGGAACCGACTCTCCCGACAACCCACAATAGCAGAAATGAGCTTAGGGGAACAGGTTAAATTAGGGATTGGGGCATAATTTTCTAAAACGACCGGTCGGGTCGTTACAAATGTCTATCATCTCCAACTACTCTATGGTGATTATTTATGTAAGATACATACATTAGAACTCATGGGAGGGTGATTGGGAGCCATGGGTTCCTAACCTAGGTTATGTTAGTATTGTAGAGGTTGTGAGATGTGTTATTGACGTATGATTCTTTGTATGGTAGTGTTATGTATGCATGCTTGTGAATATAGAGTTGTGGGAAGATTGATGAACATAAATAATTAAATATAGGGTTAGGGAATGAAGAAATTGTTGAAAAGGGGATTTGAAATCAAGATGCGCAACTAGTATTTGATAAAATGCTCAAATGAGCTAGTTTCATGAATATCTTTCTAATATATGTTTAATTTTGTTATGTCTCATAGTAGATTGGAATTGCTAGAGTTTTTGGAGTGTTGTAGTAACTTAAGGAAAGCTCAATCGAGGTATGTATGGCTAATTTTGATTCTTGTAAAATCGCCCATATATGTGAAATTGTTTGGCATATGTTAATTTGAGAGATTGTATGTGATTTTTCAATATCATTGTTGGGTATTCAGTTGATGTTGAACTACATGTGATGTGGTATGAAATATGAATTGAAAGATAACAAGGGAATTGGAATTGGTCAAGAACTGAGAACAATTGTTGTGGTGGCATATATGGTTTCTTGTGGAAAGAGATGAAACACTTGAATTGTGGTAAATTGTTGAACATACTTGTGTGTGTACTCTTGAAGATGGTAACTTGTTTGTGATATCAGTTTGAAAAGTATTTGAGAATGTGAATCGAATTGTATGTTGCTTATTTGAACTTGTTGTAATTTGGTGTAATGCCTTATTTGCTGTTTGTAATTGTTGTGATTGAAACTGTACGGTGGGATCGGGTTGCGCGCCGCAACATGAGGTAATAAGGTATGGGTTGGGGTGATAAGGGTGGCTGAGGTAATAAGGGTGGATGAGGTAATAAGGATGGAAAGCGATCGAAATCTCTATTGAAATTTGATATAAAATCATTGATGTGAAATTGTGAAAGGAGACACCAGGAGAGTTTGCAACCTGTGAGGCACTGATTGCCCCTTTGTTTGACTACTTGTGTTTTACGTGATTGATTTGTGGTTGTTCTACTTTTTGATATTAAACGTGCTTTGTGTTGAGAATTATCTGAAATGAGGATAAATATGGAAAACGTGGTTGGCTCGCTTAATTGATTCTTGATGTAATTCATTGGCTATATTATCATCGTGATTTCTTGTTAATGGATTGAGTTTACTTGGGACAAAGTTTGCCCATGCATACCAGTACAATTCCAGTGTACTGACGTCCCTTTTGCCGGGGACGCTACATTCGTATTATGATTGTAGGTGAATCAGTAGCAGGTACTTCAGCTCATCGGCAGTAGCATCCTTCATCTTCCACTGCTCGTTTTGGTGAGCCCCTTTCCTTTCGGGGCCCTACGTGGCTCATGCCACTCTTGTTTAGACTTTATTTTGATTTGTGTAAGGTATAGCCGGAGCCTAGTTACCGGCAAGTATTGTATCGTCCTTTGTATCCTAGAGGCTCCGTAGACATGTAAACTGTGGGATTATGGCCTATGTATATATATGTCGGGCATTGTAAATATAAATTGTAAACTTGTTAGTAAATCAATCGTATGGTTATGTTGTACAATGTGAATTCAGTTATAACTGGTAAGATATTTGGATTATGACTAATAAACAACACAGGGGTAACGCGTGGGATAGAAAGGCACCCAGGTCCGCTTGACTGGGGCTACCCGGTCAGGCGCCGGTCATGTCCCTTGAATTGGGGCGTGACAAACTTGGTATCAGAGCCTCAGGTTTTAAAGTGTCCTAGGATGTCTTGGAGCCGTGTCTAGTAGTGCCCTTCTTATCGGTGTGTTGTCGACCACATCATATAAGTTGGGGCTGCACAGACATTTAAGAATTTACCAATTTCTTTGATATTCCAGATCGTGCGATATGGCTCAAGATAGGGAGCTAATTTCCTCTATAAGTATTACTCTCAAGATTGGTAATTTTGATACCATAATCTGTGAATTTGAAGCATATAAGGTGGGATTTATCCCACCATTGAGTCCAAGTGGATCACCCAAGGACTTGTTAGAAGAATGTGTTGAGCCATGGAGTGATTGGTAGAACTTGTTATTAAGGAGAGTGCCCTTGTTCCAACTAATGTCACTGCCCCACCAGATCATGTAGTATATCATCAATATATATGGCTAAAACCCCGTCTCTTAGAAATTAAGCTTCAATGGTGCCCACATAAATGTTGTAGGTTCAAAATATAATTGATGCAGTACCCGTGTTGTTATGTTAAGCGAATTATTGTTGTGAAAATATATGTGGGAGGTACTTCTCCATTTGTTTAATATAGTATACTTGGTAGATGAGGATATGTAAAGAATGTGAACTATGTGCTAAAATGCCTAGACTTCAAGTCAAGTTTGAATTGATATTTTGATGCCAAATTTTGTGAGAAAACTTGTTATGGTTGATGGTTCCAAAATGTTCTTACGTATACCAAAGGTATTTGATTGATTGAGTCTAGTTGTTGGTAATGTATAAAGATGTTTGGAAATTAAGTAAGTGATTGTGTAAATATGGTAAGACTAGATGTTGGATTTTAGCTGTGATTGATACTTTACATGAATTGGTGTAGTGACCCGATATTTGTGAAAGATGCATTCCAATATGATCAATGTGCGGTTATTGACAACTTAAAATGGGTCCAAGGGGTATGAATCATGTATTGAAATGTGAATGCCTTAAATTGAAATTGAAGGAGCATATATTAAATAAAACTGTGTGAAGTCCTCTGTGCATAGAGATGTTGAAATAAGTCAAATATTTTTGAGAAATAGAGTGTAGACAATGTGTCGAGAACTCGAAAAGAAATTGTACCTGGTGATACTTGTGACATGAGGGAATATGAAATAGATTATGAGGTTTATGTGAAAAATAATATGCGGAAATGTTATGAAATGCGGGGAAGAAGAAACTGTGTTATGAAATGTGGCCTGGTGCCAAGTATGATGTGATAATTGTGGCCCAAAGTGTCGATGGACAATTATACGAGAAAATGGCATGATTCTTTTATTTGATAATGTGGTGATCATTTAAAGTGTTTAATTCGTAATTGTGATTTCCTTATTATTGTATGAAGCGCATAGGTGAATAATTTTATATGTGAACCCTATGGAAGGGCTATGAAATGCGGCCCGGAGGTATGGAAATTATGTAAAAAAAAAAACTATGTGCTCCTTTTTATTTGGTAATGTGGTGATTGTTTAAACTTTTTGTTAAACCCTTATGATTTCCTTGTCCTTGCATAGATGTGTTCTTAAAAAGAATCTAAATTACAAAACAGTTCATGCACATGCATACTCTTTGAATGAGACGTATTATCTACAAAGTCTCCCTATCACAGTTCTAGTATTTACAACCTCCTATGGAATTGAGCTCTATAAGTATGTTCCTGAATTGAGTTATAACACTATTTATACTTCCCACTTGTTTTCCTAAATTTTCATCAAGGTACTATTCCCAGTGAAATCTTTACAGAAACGTTTTATTTAAATGGACAACATCTGCTCACTTATGCCTATACATGCACCATCATAGAGTTTGTACATGTGGTGCCAAGTTCCATGCAAAGTATTCAAGATTTGTGATCCTTCTTGAGTCACTCTTTTCCTCAGTTGTGTATATGGCTTATATGGCTTGAACAACCAATCCACTCTCTTGCAAGTAACATCATGAAAACCTTCTTACTATCAAGAAACGTGAAACCATGCATCTACACTTATCCTACAAGTACATGTCAATTGAAATGGTCACTGTGTGCATAAAGTTTTTCGGAAAATTGAGATCCTCACATCCCATCATAGGAAGATCTTGTGTCGCCATAATTTTTGTTTCCACTTGAGATATCCTGTAGTAAGTAGCTCACTTGCTTTCTAGTATTAAGGTTGTCCGTGATGTAAAATTGTATTGCAGTTTGGAAGATAGTATAGCATAGGCATGTCCAACTCATAACGAATGATTATTCTTTCTTTATGTCTCCACAATGTGTTAATTGTATTTCTTATTTAGTGAAGTCGTTGTGCTAGTTCCCTACACTTGTACGACAACCATAAAATAACATGCCCTTCTATGTATCACTATGACACTTCCTTTTTCAAGTCAAAACCTATGGAGATCTCATCATGAACATTTCAAACCTTCAGTGATTATTGTGCACTGTCTCATTGAGTTTGGTTTTCTTTACACCCTCAACTTCTAGAATCATGGACTATGTCGTTGTCATGTGCGAAGTGTTTTACTACCCTTGGTATCTTACCTTCTTGGCTGGATATGAGTGTTATTTTCCTTCTCCGCGGAGCGTCGTTTTAACTATTAAAAGCATCTAACCAATTCATGAGTTTGTCCCAATATCAAGATTTCCTAGTTATTGAGTTTCACTCGCGAAAGGTTGAGATCATTCAACTTTAGAATTTTGTACATATCATGAACATGTTGATTTGAATGACAAGTGGTCGTAAATTTTAGTTTCTTCTTATATTATCAATTACCAAGAAGTGTTAAGTTGTCTAGAATATGGTAATATCATAAGCGTTCAATTCTTTTCATCCTTAGAGGCTTGTGGCATAGATTCTGTGCGTCAAGTAATGTTAGAGTGTAATTCAACTTCGTGTTATTTTGAATCCCATATCACATTCAAGGTGCCAGAGTATTCCTATTCGGGGTCAACAGATTTTCCCTACACTCTAGAAAATGAGTGGTTCACGTACTTGAGTATTTCTCCTTAATGATTCCTATTTCCCATGTACTACTTACTCCTATGCCTCATTTGTGTATTAATTGAGGTAGTCACAATGATTAACCATATCGGTATTGTTAGTAGTAACATTTTGTGTCTCTTAGTATACGACCTCATGAAGTATTCTACCCAGTGCATTAATGGATTCCTGAAGAACTCCAGCCTGATCTTGAACTCTGTTGTTCCTCGTTGTATTAGATCATTGGGTATTGTAAGTTCAGACAAGTCAAAGATAAAGCTTCATAGTGTGATCAGATATATATTGGATAGATAAAGTTAAGGTCAGTTTATGGTATCATATCTTAGGGTAACTATTAAGGGTCATCAAGGGTTTAGTGTGAGTGTACCCTTGAAAATGTTATGTGAGCTGGTAATAAAGGTAACATGACTGTATTACAAATTAGGTTGCAATAGGTGCATGATATTCCCCGTAACTGTTCCTCATGTACTTTGTGTTTCCATATGCTTATGTCTAAGAAGATAGTGATAAAAAGTGTGGGTACGAATTGACCTGATTGAACTATATGATCATGGTAATATCCTATATGATGAACTACTAGCAAGACTCATGATGGCTTGACTTCATATGGACTGTTGATTGAAATGAAATTATATTCTTATTGATGAACACCTTTGCGATTACATTAATGGTTGGTAAGGACTATTATGAACACATGATTGTTCGTTTACTATGAACTTACATCCTGATGGTATGATGCCAAGTTATGGAATTGTGGGTTATTATTGTTATCATGAATTGCAATATCCAGTAGAGTGTAAATTGTATAGTGGAAGTTATCAAAAGTTAAAGTCAATGGACAGTTATCTCATGCAGGATGTTTATCTGTCATCCTTGTTATGCATGTTTGGGAGTTGATATTATTTTTGAGAAGGTGTTATGACAATGCTTATAAGTCGATAATGTCGTGTGGAAGGATAAATGTGTCGTGGAAGGAAAATACTTTCGTTTGATTGAATACCAGTTAATTTTGACTTGGAATGTACCATATAGGTATTTTGATATAAAACTGTGCAGTCCATGTTCTGGTATCCATATGTAAATGTAGTGCTTGTAATACTGGGATTAGGATTGTGGTATATCTACATTGTGGTGCTATGTACATTAGTGGATGTGTGGTTAAGATGATTTTGGTGATTCTCTAGCAGGTGGATAGGCCTAGTTACAAAGGAAACTCTGGCAAAATTTTTGAAAATTTTATGAGTTAGTGAAAATTTTGAGACTGGAGGTAGGTTAGAAAAGAGATGTATGATATTAAAGTGGTTGGGAAAGACTATACTCCTCATTCGAGGACGAATGATCCTAAGGGGGGGAGAATGTAAGGCCCCAGAAAATTTCGCTAAGTAATATAGGATTCTATTGTGCCACGTAGGTTAATTATAATATTTTTATATACTATTAATATGGTGGTCATCAATTAGACTTGGTAAATATGAGTATAAGTCTTATGGTAAGTTATGTGAGGTCTAAATTGAAGCCTAGGTGTACGCCAAATGGGAAAACTTTCGAAATAGGCCAAAATTCCAAACGGATACACATAAGGATCCACTTTGAACGATCATATCTCCATTTATATAAGCACTTGTGTGAGGATCAACCTATCAAATTAATTCCCTTTGAGTCAAGTTTCCAACACAACAAAACGTTCGTCATTTGGAGGTGTATACAGAAAGTTATGATCATTTTACTAGTCAGGTGTCAGATGCGCGAAATTCTACGCGAAGTGAACTGCGCGCATACTTAGCGCAGCTGAGGCAGAATGCTTAGGAAAATGCGCGAAGTAATGCGCGAAGCTTTCACACTTCGCGCATCTGGGCAACATTTCGCGCACCTGGATAGTTTTAATACCCCAAAGACCGGCCTAGAGTGTTCCCAACTCATTTTTGGGGTTATGACTTGCTCTCTCAAGAGGGTTTCAACCCAAACTTCATCCCTATGATCTAAGGTAAGGTTTTTATAGTTCTTTGAGTAATTTCTACTCCTTAAACACTTTTACTAACAAGGATTAATCTTCAAAATCCTTAGATTTTCCTTCTAATTCTTGAATTCTTCAAGAACACCTCAAGTGGGGATTCTTAAAATTCTTACTACAAGAGGTATGTCTATCATCTCCAACTACTCTATGGTGATTATTTATGTAAGATACATACATTAGAACTCATGGGAGGGTGATTGGGAGCCATGGGTTCCTAACCTAGGTTATGTTAGTATTGTAGAGGTTGTGAGATGTGTTATTGAGCTATGATTCTTTGTATGGTAGTGTTATGTATGCATGCTTGTGAAAATAGAGTTGTGGGAAGATTGATGAACATAAATAAGTAAAGATAGGGTTAGGGAATGAAGAAATTGTTGAAAAGGGGATTTGAAATCAAGATGCGCAACTAGTATTTGATAAAATGCTCAAATGAGCTAGTTTCATGAATATCTTTCTAATATATGTTTAATTTTGTTATGTCTCATAGTAGATTGGAATTGCTAGAGTTTTTGGAGTGTTGTAGTAACTTAAGGAAAGCTCATTCGAGGTATGTACGGCTAATTTTGATTCTTGTAAAATCGCCCATATATGTGAAATTGTTTGGCATATGTTAATTTGAGAGATTGTATGTGATTCTTCATTATCATTGTTGGGTATTTAGTTGATGTTGAACTACATGTGATGTGGTATGAAATATGAATTGAAAGATAACAAGGGAATTGGAATTGGTAAAGAACTGAGAACAATTGTTGTGGTGGCATATATGGTTTCTTGTGGAAAGAGATGAAACACTTGAATTGTGGTAAATTGTTGAACATACTTGTGTGTGTACTCTTGAAGATGGTAACTTGGTTGTGATATCAGTTTGAAAAGTATTTGAGAATGTGAATCGAATTGTAAGTTCCTTATTTGAACTTGTTGTAATTTGTTTTAATGCCTTATTTGCTGTTTGTAATTGTTGTGATTGAAACTGTACGGTGGGATCGGGTTGCGCGCCGCAACATGAGGTAATAAGGTGTGGGTTGGGGTGATAAGGGTGGCCGAGGTAATAAGGGTGGACGAGGTAATAAGGATGGAAAGCGATCGAAATCGCTATTGAAATTTGATATAAAATCATTGATGTGAAATTGCGAAAGGAGACAACAGGAGAGTTTGCAACCTGTGAGGCACTGATTGCCCCTTATTTTGACTACTTGTATTTTACGTGATTGATTTGTGGTTGTTCTACTTGTTGATCTTAAACGTGCTTTGTGTTGAGAATTATCTGAAATGAGGAAAAATGTGGAAAACGTGGTTGGCTCGCTTAATTGATTCTTGATGTAATTCATTAGCTATATTATCATCGTGATTTCTTGTTAATGGCTTGAGTTTATTTGGGACAAAGTTTGCCCATACATACCAGTACAATTCCAGTGTACTGGCGTCCCTTTTGCCGGGGACGCTACATTCGTATTATGATTGTAGGTGAATCAGTAGCAGGTACTTCAGCTCATCGGCAGTAGCATCCTTCATCTTCCACTGCCCGTTTTGGTGAGCCCCTTTCCTTTCGGGGCCCTACGTGGCTCATGCCACTCTTGTTTAGACTTTATTTTGATTTGTGTAAGGTATAGCCGGAGCCTTGTTACCGGCAAGTATTGTATCGTCCTTTGTATCCTAGAGGCTCCGTAGACATGTAAATTGTGGGATTGTGGCCTATATATATATATGTCGGGCGTTGTAAATTTAAATTTTAAACTTGTTAGTAAATAAATCGTATGGTTATGTTGTACAATGTGAATTCAGTTATAACTGGTAAGATCTTTGGATTATGAGTAATAAACAACACAGGGGTAACGCGTGGGATAGAAAGGCACCCAGGTCCGCTTGACTGGGGCTACCCGGTCAGGCGTCGGTCATGTCGCTCGAATTGGGGCGTGACACCTTCCTGGTAGCATTATTCAGCTTTCTGTAGTCAATGCAAATTCTCCACCCTGTAACAGTTCTTGTTGGGATTAAATCGTTATTCTCATTATCTATCACAATTGTTCCTCCTTTCTTAGGAATACACTGAACTGGACTCACCCATTTGCTGTCATATATAGGGAATACAGTACCTGCATCAAGCCATTTGATCACCTCTTTTCTTACCACTTCTTTCATGTTGGGATTGAGGCGACGTTGGTGTTCTATAGTTGGTTTGTGTCCTTCCTCCATTAGGATTTTGTGCATGCAAAAAGCAGGACTGATACCTTTGATGTCTGACATTGTCCACCCAATGGCTCTCTTGTGCTCTCGCAATACTCTCAATAATTTTTCCTCCTGCAATTTAGATAAATCAGAAGAAATGATAACATGCAATGTATCAGAAATACCCAAATAAGCATAATGCAAGTGAGATGGGAGTGGTTTAAGTTCCAATTTCGGGGCTTCCTCAATTGATGGCTTTGGAGGAGGTCCATGTGGCCTGTTTAACTGTTCAAAAGGATATGTTCCTTGCAAGTATGCACAATATGTATCAAGGATGTACGTTATCTCCTCAACCTCTTCATCAGTTGCCAAATTATCAAACATTGTAAGTGCTTTCTCTAACGAATCATTGAGATACACACTTGGATCATGATTTTGTTCATCATTCTCAATCACCAATATGATAGAAACTTCCTCACATTGATAAGGAAGTTGGATTGCTTTGTATACATTGAACACCGCTTCCTCATCATCTACCCTCAGAATCATCTTTCCTTCTTTCACTTTATTGATCGCATCACCAGTAGCTAACAGAGGTCGCCCTAGTATGATTGGAACCAATTCATCTGCTTCATAATCAAAAATAATAAAATCAGCAGGGAAGATGAATTTTCCAATTTGCAGCAACACATCTTCTATCACCCCTTCAGGGTGTGCTATAGACATGTCTGCTAACTGTAACATCACAGTGGTTGGTCTAGGAGCTCCAAGACCCAATTGTTTGAATAATGATAAGGGCATTAAATTTATGCTCGCCCCCAAATCACAAAGAGCCCGACCTACATCGATATCACCAATACGCACAGGAATTGTAAAGCTGCCTCGATCTTTAAGCTTTTGAGGAAGCTTATTTTTTACCCTGGAAGTGCACTCCTCAGTAAGTGCAACTGTCTCATATTCAGTCAATCTTCTTTTGTGAGCCACTATATCTTTAATGTACTTAGCTTATTTAGGAATTTCACGAAGTACATCAACAAGTGGAATGTTTAATTGAACCTGGCTCAACATAGACAGAAATTTACTGAACATGCGATCATCGTTCTTCTTTTGTAGTCTTTGGGGAAAAGGTGGGGGTGGCCTTGGTACTTCCACTGGTTCAAGACTTCCGATAGTCTTCTTTGGATCATTTATCAATTTAGGGATCAACTCTCCCTCGAGCACAAATTTCTCTTTCTTTTTCTTTGAGATTTCCTCAAGTTCTTTCCCGCTTCTAAGTGTTATAGCACTTACCTGTGGGTTCTTTGCTGTATCACTGGGGAGAGATCCTGTAGGTCTAGCATTCTGGTTCGTTGCTATCTGCCCCATCTGCCTTTCAAGATTCCTGACATCAGTCCTGAGCTGCTGATTGTCAATCAACAACTTTTTCAGCGAATCATTTGTGCTTTCTTCCACTTGTTGAGGTGGTCTCTGAGGTTGATTAAAAACCCCTTGCGATCTGTATTGATTTTGATTTTGCTGATTTCCACCCCATGAGAAGTTAGGATGATTCCTCCAATTTGGATTGTAGGAATTTCCATATTGTGCGTGCTGATTTGCTGGGCCTCTATTTTGCTGTCCCACATAATAGATAGATCCTGGATTCGTAGGGCACATATCACTTGTATGGCTATCACCACACATTTCACAGCAAATAGCCATCTGTTGTACCTGTTGCATGGGTTGAGGTTGTTGCATTGTTATCCTTGTCATCTGGTTGGATAGCCTTGGAGTTTCAGCACTCATTGCCGATACATCATCAAGCTCAAGTAACCCTGCTGATTTTTGTTTCAATGCCTTTCTGGAATCTCCATCACCCTGCCAATTATTTTCATTTGAAGTGAATGTATTTAGCAAGTGTTGGATTTCGGTGTAAGATTTTGTCATGCAACTTCCTCCACAAGCGGAATAAAGATTCATCTTTGAAGCTTCATCTAATTCATCAACAAAAGTGTGACCTAACACCTCGTATGTTTGGCAATGATGAGGACAGTCCCTGAGTAACTTCTTGTACCTTTCCCATGCTTGACGAAGTGTCTCGCCAGAGCGTTGTTCAAACCTAAGAATTTGACTCCTCAGCATCTTTGTCTTCTTAGTAGAGAACTTCCTTGCTAGATCATCCCATGTGCGTATTGAATTTGATGGTTCCTTATTTAACCACTCTTTAGCTTCCCCAAGCAGAGAAAAGGGGAAAAGTGTCAGCCTTACATAGTCCTTGGAAACATTTGGATAATTGTAAGTATATGTAATTTCCAAAAAATTCTGAATATGTCTTTGTGGATCTTCATGAGGTAGACCCACAAATTGCCCTATAGACTGAATCAGCTGCACCATATATTGTTTCAGCTCAAATTGCCCTAGTAATATCAGGCTTCACAATAGCCTGAGTCATATTAGCCAGACTAGGTCTTGCGGCTTCAATCACCGCTCGTTCCTCATTTCTTGCCATCACTGTTGGCTGTGGTTGAATTTGAATGTTCAACTCTCTTTCTGTTCTATATCGAGCTTCCCACTCTCTCCTTGTTCTATGAATTGTTCTTTCAATTTTAGGATCAAATGGAAAGAGATTGTTTGTGCTTCTGCTCCTCCGCATTCAAGAGAAGAACCTGTATAACAAAAACAAATAGATGAAAATTTCTTTTTATATTTTTTATTAACAACTACAAAATAGTAAAACAGTCAAGGAGCTAATTTCAAATTCCCCGGCAACGGCGCCAAAAGCTTGTTGCGACCAAAACACTCACGCAAGTGTACATGATCGACAAGTAGTATAGTAATAAGTAAAGTATCGTTCCCACGAGGAATTTTTATTAACTTATTGACTGATATTAAATTAACTAATTCTTGATGTATGCTATATAATTCGAAAATATATAAGAGCCACTTTATAATACACTTAATAATATCACAATTATTCAAGATGAAATTACTACAACCAATTCACAATATTTTTATAATAGTATGGACGAATATATTCCAGGGTCATGGACTTGCTAGTAATCATGCTATTTTTCTACTTAGAATCGATTTATTAAATTATCCGGGTTATTGATTATAAGGTTAATAATACTCATAAGAATCTTTCGAGTTCTTATGAATCTATCCAAGTTAAATCAATACCTATATGTCTATGGTATTAATATTAACAAGAATGCATTTCCAACTCTTATTCTTCAACCAAACAAGGCAATTAAGTATATGTCTATCTTAATTGCAAATCCTTCACCCGATGCCCGAGATTCAAATCTTGTTCTATTTGATTTTATATGCAACCAAGAATTTCTTTTGTCAAGTTTAATTCAAAGTTCGTAAATAATATTTCACTGTTAGCTACGCAGTAAAATAATTAAGATCAAAATCAAATAAACAACCCATATCAATGACTTCAATAAAATCAATCTAAGCTTCAAATAACAAGATTAACTAACATCCATGACCCTAGAATATTAGAGTGTTTAGCTACTCATGTTCATGCTAAAATCAACAATATTAATATCTAACATACTACAAAGAAAATACAAGATGAAGGTTTAGATGAACTCTTTAATTTGTTGCTCCAAAGTCTTGATCTCCACTTTTTTGCTTAGCTCCAAGAGGACTTCAATGGTTTCTCTTCTCAAAATGTTCTCTCTAGAATGAATAGTGTAATTCCACTCTCCTTCAATGTAAAAATCTGATCCCCCAATTATGCACATTTTCCTTGTTTTTATCCCTTAGTGGAATCCACCCCTTAGTGACAAAATAGTCACTCAATTATGCATTTCTGGAACTGGACTAGCGCGGGCATGCTAATGGCCACGCTAATGCCCGCGCTAGTAGGGTAACATTCTGTCCGAAATTTTGGACTAGCGCGGGCAAGCTAATGGCCGCGCTAATGCCCGCGCTGGTAGGTTTTGTGCTCCTTTGTCCTCTTTTGCTCAATTTTCCACATTGTTTACCATCATAAACTCTCACATGCTTAATTAACTCCTGTGAAACATTCAAATCACAATTAGAGATAACTTTATATGTAATTATAATCATATGACATTAATTTCTTCTTAATTTAGAGCATATATATATGGGCTATATTACATAATTTAGCCCATAATCAGAGGCCGAGTGCCGAGAGATGATGCCACGAGGTGGCTTGATATAGCGCTTGTTTAAAAGGGATTTACTTGATTTCTCCACTGATTTATTGCTTTGAGTGATTTTTACAGCTTGGTATAGAGTTGCTTTGTGCTTTTACGTGTTTTCATCATTTCAGCCATTATTTATTCTTATTACTCACTGGGTCGGAGTACTCACATTACTCCCTGCATCGTGTGTGTAGATTCAGGCATAGCAGATTCCATTCCTGAGTGCTGATCCTCCTAGTTAAGGCGGTGTTATGGAGATTACGAGGTAGCTGTTGGCGTACGCAGCCCCTTGTAACGACCCGACCGGTCGTTTTAGAAAATTACGCCCCAATCCCTAATTTAACTGTTCCCCTAAGTTCATTTCTACTATTGTGGTTTGCCGGGAGAGTCGGTTATGAAAATTTGAGCATTTTGGGACACTTAGTCCCTAAATAAGAGCTTTGAAGCTAGAAAATGGCCCGTAGCCGGAACAGGTGTTAAGACGATCTCGGAACAGAAATCCGATGGTTTCATTAGCTCCGTTAGGTGATTTCGGGGTTGGGAGCGCGTTTGGAATGTATTTTGGAGGTCCGTAGCTCAATTAGGCTTGAAATGCCGAAGGTTGAAATTTTGGCGAATCCGAACGATAGGTGAGATTTTGATCCGGGGGTCGGAATGGAATTCCGACAATTTCTGTAGATTCGTTATGTGATTTTGGATATGTCCGCAAAATTTCAGGTCATTCGGACGTCGTTTGGTCGGGTTTTTGATCGAATGTGTAATTCGGAATGTTTTAAGGAATTTAAGCTTGAATTCGATACGAATTATGGGTTTTGATGTTGTTAGACTTGTTTTGAAGATTTGAGCAAGTTCGAATAAGGTATTAAGATGTGTTGGTATGTTTGGATGAGGTCCCGGGGGCCTCGGGGTGTTTTCGGATGGTTAAACGGGAGAAAATTGTGGAAAAATTGCAGGTTGGGATCCCGCTTCTGTTGTTTCCGCTCCTGCGGAATTTTGGACGCAGAAGCGGACGAGGTGCGCAGGAGCGGCTGGTTACGCAGAAGCGGAAGCCATTCCGCTGAAGCGAGGTCGCTAGTGCGAGCCAGTGATCGCAGAAGCGGACGGGGAGAAAATGGGCATGGTCCGCAGAAGCGGACACTCGACCGCTTGGGCGAGACCGCAGAAGCGGTCAATGGTGCGCAGAGGCGGATGTTTCCGCAGAAGCGGAAGTTCCTTCGCAGAAGCGGGCCCGCTTAAGCGGCCCTTTGCTCGCAGAAGCGGAAATGGCCGGCCAGGCCTGGAACCGCTGAAGCGACCCTTTGGTCGCGGATACGGGTTCGTAGGAGCGGAAAATATTCCGCAGAAGCGAAAATCGCTGTAAGTAAGTGTATCAGAAGTTAGAAAAATTTCAGAACATTTCACACATTTTGGGTCTCGGCTTTAGAGGCGATTTTGGGCGATTTTGAAGAGAAATTCAAGGGAAATCATTAGGTAATCATCTATGGACTTAAACTATGATTAGTATTGGTAATATTATGCAATTATATCATGAAAATGGAGAAAATTGGGGTAATTATGGAGGATTTAGCCCTAGGCTTGAACTTTAGAAAATCAAGGTTTTGAATGGCCAAAGGGAGTCCGAATTTGGTAAACTTTTTATGCTTAGACTCGTATTGAGACAAGGGTTCCGAATATACAACTTTCGTGATTTTTCGATAAGCGTACCGAAAGTCGGGTTTTGGCAACTTGTGGATTTTGGTGAATTTTGAGTTATTTTGATTGGGTAATGCCCAAATTGGCCTATTTTGATGTGATTCTATTGATTTTTATCAGGTACTACACTTGTGGAGGCCGACATTCGCGGCAAGAGGGTTATTTCTTAGCGGTTTTGTACCGGAATTGAGGTAAGTGGCTTGTCTAACTTCGTGTGGGGATTTTCACCCCTAGGATATTATTGTGATACTTTAAATGCCTTGTACGCAAGGTGACGAGCGTGTACATGCGCTGGTTGTTGAACACATACTTTACTCAAAATGTTCAATGAGTGATATTACTGTTTTTAGATGTTAAATTCGATATTTCTACCCGGTAGTAGTTATAAAAGCATGATTAGATAGAATCTAACTGTCCAGTTGCTTAATTGACTTACTTGAGTTTTCTTGGTAATCGCTGGCGCTGTTCATCGGCGGAGTTATCATTAGGCATATTATACTTCTCTCTGTGTATTCCTTTACTTGCTGTGGTTATGGACTACGGGTTCGATTCCCGAGATCCCGAGATTATTGAAATGTGGACTACGGGTTCGATTCCCGAGATCCTAAGATTATTGAAATGTGGACTACGGGTTCGATTCCCGAGATCCTGAGATTATTGAAATGTGGACTACGGGTTCGATTCCCGAGATCCTGAGATTTATTGAAATATGGTCTACGGGTTTGATTCCCGAGATCCCGAGATTTATTGAAATATGGTCTACGGGTTCGATTCCCGAGATCCTGAGATTATTGGTAGGGACTGCGGGTTCGATTCCCGGAGATCCTGAGTTATTGAGATATTATGGAGACATGGGCTGCGGGTTCGATTCCCGGAGACCCAGAGGTACTGAGAATGGGACTGTGGGTTCAATTCCCACAGATCCAGGATTCGTTTATTTGAGTTGATTACTTGTTATTAGCTTGATTGTAGACAGTTTCAGTAAACATCGTAATTTTGTTATTTCGGAAATTATTGTTATTATCGGTTAAACTGTTTATTTTGTTATCATTATATTATTATTGTTTCTCAGTAGGGCCCTGACCTTCCTCGTCACTACTCCATCGAGGTTAGGCTTGGCACTTACTGAGTACCGCCGTGGTGTACTCATGCTACTCTTCTGCACACTTTTGTTGTGCAGATCCAGGTACATCAGAGTAGGCTCGTACTAGGTGATTCTGCAGCTTTTCTGGGAGACTTCGAGGTATGATCTGCCACGTCCGCGGATCCGGTGGCTTCCCTTCTACTCTAGTATTACTAGTTGGCATTTTTCTTCATTTCGTTATTAGATACTCTTTACACATAGAGCCACAGTTGTATTTCTCTTTTAGTCTGTGTTACCGTGGGGTTCCGGATCTTGGTAGTGTTTTACTTAATTGTGTGACGGATGTATGTGCCAAGCGGCACAGATTACATATCTCTTATGCTATTTTTCCGCTGTTTCTTATTTAAGTATTTATAACTTGTATATTCGCAACGTGTTAGGCTTACCTAGTCGTGGGGACTGGGTGCCATCACGACATGTTCACAATTGGTGAACTAGGGTCGTGACAAGTTGGTATTAAAGCTCTAGGTTCATAGGAGTCACGGGACACAGACCGGTTATTTAGAGTCTCGCCGATCGATACGGAGACGTCCGTATTTATCTACGAGGGGCTATGTAACTGTTTAGGAAAAATCTTCATTTCTTTTGAATTTCTTGTCATGTGATGTTTTGACACCAATTCTTAACTTCTGTCTTCTATTCTCTCACGGATGGTGAAGACACATGGTACACGCGAGGATCAGGCACCCGCGCCCCCTGCTGTCGCCACCAGAGGCCGGGGCCGGGGTAGAGGCCGGGGCTGGGGTAGAGGCCCAGGATGCGCCCGAGGTGCAGCCACAACACCCACGCGCGCTGTCATTGAGGCACCACCGGTGGATCAGGTTGGAGCACATGCACCTGGTACACCTACTACTGCTACTACGACTCCAGCACTCCAGGAGACTCTAGCTCAGTTTATGAGCTTGTACACTACTCTGGCTCAAGCGGGGTTGCTTCCTCTCGCTGCAGCCATATCTCAGGCCGGGGGAGGGGCCCAGACTCTCGTAGCCCGCACTCCTGAGCAGCGAGTGCCCATGGGACATGTTCCAGATGTTTTGGTTATGCCTCCTGCTGCCCCAGCACAGTCCGGAGGTGGACCAGCTGCCTCTGAGGACGAGCAGCGTAGATTGGAGAGGTTCAAGAAATATGACCCTCCAGTGTTTAGTAGTTTGGCTTTAGATGATGCATTGGGTTTTCTGGAGGAGTGTCATCGTATTCTTCGCACTACGGGGATTGTGGAGACCAGCGGGGTTTCCTTCACTGCTTTTCAGTTTCGTGGGGCCGCTTATGATTGGTGGCGCACGTATGAGTTGGATAGTCCGGAGGAGTCCGCTTCGTTGACCTGGACGCAGTTTTCAAATCTGTTTTTGACGGAGTTTGTTCCCCAGAGCCTTAGGGATTCTTGGCGCTCGGAGTTTGAGAGATTGCGACAGGGCTCCATGTCAGTATCGGAGTATGCTATTAGTTTCACCCGCCTAGCCAGGCATGCACCGGCTTTGGTAGCCACGGTCCGGGAGAGAGTGCAGAGATTTGTTGACGGCCTGATTCCGCTGACCTGGTACAGCATGGCCAGAGAGTTGGAGACGGATATATCTTATCAGTAGGCAGTGAGCTTGCCAGGAGGATCGAGAGTATGCTCCCTAGAGAACGGGGAGAGAGGGAGGCCAAGAGGTCTCGTGAGTCGGGCCATTTCTCTCGTGCCTGCACTTAGCAGCCGGTCGTTTTGGCAGGGGCTTTTCCGGTCGACCGGTTCACTCAGCATTGCCAGTAGCCGGTAGTTCTCCAGCCCTTCCAGCACCTCAGGAGCCTTATTATGCTCCCCCAATTTCCAGTGCACCTCTTGTGCGGGGTCCTTCCAGGGGTCAGACTAGTAGGGATGAGGCCGGTCAGTCACAGCCACCGCGTCCTCCCAGAGCTTGCTTTGAGTGCGGGGATACTCTCCATCTGGTTAGGGAGTGCCCTAGGCGTAGGAGGGGAGCACCTCATCAGTCTTCGCAGCCTCAGCGTGGTTCTCAGGGCTAGCAGGCCATCATTCCAGCTCCAGCTGCCACTCCACTTGCCCAGCCAGCCAGGGGCGGGGGTCAGGGTTCCAGAGGCCGCCCTCGAGAGAGGGGACATGCCAGATTCTATTCTATTCCTGATCGCGCTGCGGCTGTTGCATCTGACTCTGTTATCACAGGTATTATTATGGTTAGTCACAGGGAGGCATCGGTTCTATTCGACCCTGGTTCCACTTTTTCATATGTGTCTTCTTACTTTGCTTCTCATCCGGGTGTGCCTCGGGATTCTTTGAGTGCCCCCATTTATGTTTCCACTCCGGTGGGTGATTCTTTGGCTGTGGACCGCGTATATCGGTCGTGTTTGATTACCATTTGTGATTTTGAGACCAGAGCGGATCTATTGCTGCTCGGGATGGTCGATTTTGATATTATTCTGGGCATGGACTGGTTGTCGCCCCATTATGCTATTCTTGATTGTCACGCCAAGACCGTGACGCTGGCTATGCCAGGCATTCCATGTATTGAGTGGAGTGGTACTCTAGATCACACCCCTAGCCGTGTTATTTCTTTTCACAGAGCTCAGCGTATGGTTGAGAAGGGGTGTGCTGCTTATCTAGCCTATGTGCGGGATATCAGTGTTGACACTCCCTCTATTGATTCTGTTCACGTGGTACGTGACTTTGCTGATGTATTTCCAGCTGATCTTCCGGGCATGCCGCCCGACAGAGATATTGACTTTGCTATTGACTTGTTGCCGGGCACTCAGCCCATTTCTATTCCACCGTACCGTATGGCTCCTCCTGAGTTGAAGGAGTTGAAGGATCAGTTACATGAGTTATTGGGCAAGGGTTTTATTCGACCTAGTGTCTCGCCTTGGGGTGCTCCGTATTGTTTGTGAAGAAAAAGGACGGTTCTATGCGTATGTGTATTGACTATCGTCAGCTGAACAAGGTTACAATGAAGAACCGGTATCCTTTGCCCCGTATTGATGATTTATTTGACCAACTACAGGGCGCACATGTGTTTTCTAAGATTGATTTGCGCTCTGGGTATCACCAGCTGAAGATTCGGGAGCCAGATATCCCGAAGACTGCCTTCAAGACCTGGTATGGTCACTATGAGTTCCTCGTGATGTCATTTGGGCTGACTAATGCCCCAGCAGCCTTTATGTATTTGATGCACAATGTGTTCAGGCCTTATCTGGACTCGTTCGTGATTGTCTTCATCGATGATATTCTAGTATATTCTCGAAGCCGGGAAGAGCACGAGCAGCATTTGAGGATAGTGCTTCAGATCCTGAGGGAGAAGCAGCTTTATGCCAAGTTCTCTAAATGTGAATTCTGGTTGAGTTCGGTGGCATTTTTGGGCCACGTGGTATCGAGTGATGGTATTCGAGTAGATCCGAGGAAGGTGGAGGCCGTGCAGAGTTGGCCCAGACCCTCCTCCGCTACTGAGATTCGTAGTTTCCTTGGTTTGGCGGGCTATTACCGTCGTTTTGTAGAGGGGTTCTCTTCGATTGCAGCACCTATGACTAGATTGACCCGAAAGGGTGCCCCTTTTCAGTGGACAGACGAGTGTGAGGCGAGCTTTCAGAAGCTCAAGACAGCTTTGACTTCGGCCCCTATATTGATGTTGCCTACAGGTTCGGGGTCCTATACTGTATATTGTGATGCCTCACGAGTTGGACTCGGTGCGGTATTGATGCAGGACGGTAGGGTGATTGCCTACGCGTCGAGACACCTGAAGGTGCATGAGAAGAATTACCCTGTTCATGATTTGGAGCTAGCTTCCATTGTTCACGCCTTGAAGATTTGGCATCATTATTTATATGGGGTTCCTTGTGAGATCTACACTGATCACCGGAGCTTGCAGCACTTGCTTAAGCAGAAGGACCTGAATATGCGTCAGAGGAGATGGTTGGAACTACTGAAGGACTATGATATTACTATTCTCTATCATCCGGGCAAGGCTAATGTGGTTGCTGATGCCTTGAGTCGTCGGGCAGAGAGTTTGGGGAGTTTAGCATATCCACCAGCTTCGGAGAGGCCTATGGCGATGGACGTTCAGGCTTTGGCCGGGCAGTTTGTTAGACTGGATCTTTCGGAGCCCAGCCGGGTTCTAGCTTGTGTGGTTTCTTGGTCTTCTCTATTTGACCGCATCAGGGAGCGTCAGTTCGACGACCCTCATTTGCTTGTCCTTCAGGATAGAGTTCGGCGTGATGATGCTCGAGATGTTACCATCGGGGATGATGGAGTCATGAGGATGCAGGGGCGTATCTGTGTGCCCAATGTAGATGATCTTCGAGAGCTGATTCTAGCAGAGGCCCATAGTTCGCGGTATTCCATCCATCCGGGTGCCGCGAAGATGTATCAGGACTTGAAACTGCATTATCGGTGGAGGCGGATGAAGAGGGATATAGTTGATTATGTTTCCAGATGCCTCAACTGCCAGCAGGTGAAGTATGAGCATCAGCGTCCGGGTGGATTGATGCAGCGGATTGAGATTCCAGAGTGGAAACGGGAGCGCATCACCATGGACTTTGTATCTGGGCTTCCACGGACTGTTAGGAAGTTTGATTCCATTTGGGTTATTGTGGATCGGCTGACCAAGTCCGCCCATTTTATACCGGTGAGCACTACTTATTCATCGGAGCGACCGGCGGAGATCTATATCAAGGAGATAGTTCGGCTGCATGGTATTCCAGTTTCCATCATTTCAGATAGAGGCACTCAGTTCACTTCACGGTTCTGGAGAGCCATGCAGCAGGAGTTAGGTACTCAGGTGGAGCTTAGCACAGCATTTCACCCTAGACGGATGGATATTTTGAGCGCACTATTCAGATTTTGGAGGATATGCTTCGTGCGTGCGTGATCGAGTTTGGAGGTTCATGGGATCACTTCTTCCCATTGGCAGAGTTTACTTATAACAACAGCTATCAGTCCAACATTCAGATGGCGCCGTATGAGGCCCTATATGGTAGGAGGTGCAGGTCCCCCATGGGTTGGTTTGAGCCGGGCGAGGCTAGGCTGCTAGGTACTGAGATGGTCCAGAATGCAATGGACAAGGTCAAGGTGATTCAGGACAGACTTCGTGCAGCCCAGTCCAGACAGAAGAGTTATGCGGACAAGAAGGTTCGCGATGTGGCTTTTATGGTTGGTGAGCGGGTTCTGCTTCGAGTCTCGCCCATGAAGGGCGTTATGAGGTTTGGAAAGAAAGGGAAGCTGAGTCCTAGATTTATTGGCCCTTTTGAGATTTTGAGGCGTGTTGGGGAGGTTGCTTACGAGTTGGCCTTACCTCCCAGCCTAGCCGGAGTTCACCCCGTATTTCATGTCTCCATGCTCCGGAGATACCATGGCGACCCGTCGCACGTGTTGGATTTCACATCTGTTCAGCTAGACAAGGATCTGTCTTATGTTGAGGAGCCAGTAGCCATTCTAGACAGGCAAGTCAGAAAGCTAAGGTCAAAGAACATCGCTTCGGTAAAGGTTCAGTGGCGGGGCCAGCCGGTCGAGGAGGCGACTTGGGAGACCGAGCAGGATATGCGCAGCCAGTACCCTCATCTTTTCACTACTCCCGGTATGTTTTCTATGCTCGTTCGAGGACGAACGAATCTTTAAGTGTGGGAAGATGTAACGACCCGACCGGTCGTTTTAGAAAATTACGCCCCAATCCCTAATTTAACCGTTCCCCTAAGTTCATTTCTGCTATTGTGGTTTGCCGGGAGAGTCGGTTCTAAAAATTTGAGCATTTTGGGACACTTAGTCCCTAAATAAGAGCTTTGAAGCTAGAAAATGGCCCGTAGCCGGAACAGTGTTAAGACGATCTCGGAACGGAAATCCGATGGTTCCATTAGCTCCGTTAGGTGATTTCGGGGTTGGGAGCGCGTTCGGAATGTATTTTGGAGGTCCGTAGCTCAATTAGGCTTGAAATGCCGAAGGTTGAAATTTTGGCGAATCCGAACGATAGGTGAGATTTTGATCCGGGGTCGGAATGGAATTCCGACAATTTCTGTAGCTTCGTTATGTGATTTTGGATATGTCCGCAAATTTTCAGGTCATTCGGACGTCGTTTGGTCGGGTTTTTTATCGAATGTGTAATTCGGAATGTTTTAAGGAATTTAGGCTTGAATTCGATACGAATTATGGGTTTTGATGTTGTTAGACTTGTTTTGAGGATTTGAGCAAGTTCGAATAAGGTATTAAGATGTGTCGGTATGTTTGGATGAGGTCCCGGGGGCCTCGGGGTGTTTTCGGATGGTTAAACGGGAGAAAATTATGGAAAAATTGCAGGTTGGGATCCTGCTTCTGTTGTTTCCGCTCCCGCGGAATTTTGGACGCAGGAGCGAGTCCGCAGAAGCGGACGAGATGCGCAGGAGCGGCTGGTTACGCAGAAGCGGAAGCCATTCCGCTGAAGCGAGGTCGCTGGTGCGAGCCAGTGACCGCAGAAGCGGACGGGAAGAAAATGGGCATGGTCCGTAGAAACGGACAATCGACCGCTTGGGCGAGACCGCAGAAGCGGTCAATGGT
>JASVEL010000292.1:0-7500 GCA_032618575.1 Nicotiana noctiflora | reverse complement strand
TCATTTAGAAGTTTATGAAAGTATGTTTTCCATCTCCTCTTAATCTGCGCCTCTCCCATGAAAACATTATCATCCTCGTCTTTGATGCACCTCACTTAGTCGAGATCCCAAGCCTTCTACTCTCTCGCCTTGACCAGCTGGAATAACTTATTTTCCCCACCTTTTTCCCAAGTTCCTCGTATAAACGACCAATTTCTGCAATCTTATCCTCCTTAGCCATCAACTTATCCTCCTTCCTAGCTACCTTATACCTCTCAATGTTCGCTTCCATCTCCTTTTCGCCTGTGCTACCTACTAACTTCATGTACGCCGCCTTTTTCGCTTTCAGTTTACCTTGAATCACTTTGCTCCACCACCATTCACCTTTGTGCATGCTAGAGAAACTCTTCGAGATCCCTAACACGTCTCTCGCTGCCTCTCTTATATAGTTCGTCGTCGTCGTCAACATAGCGCTCACGTCCTCGCCACTCCTCTAAGCTTCCATAACCGACAACCTCCCCTCCAACTCCTGAGCTTTATCCGTAGTCAAGGCTCCACTACTAAAAAAACATCAAATTGTGACCGAATTTTCTGACTGAAAATTAAGTAATCGCTAATGGGACGACTTTTGCGACCGCGATAGTCGAAAAGGGATTGAATTTTTTTTACTTATTTTTTTTTAATAAAAAATACGATTATTATTCCGACGAAATCCGTGTGAAAATAGCGCGGTAATTTCCCGCCTTGACTTTGCGATTGATTCGGTCGGACATTAAAAAATCAGAAATTTCTTTTGACCCACTAAGCGACTGCGTCTGTCACAAAATTAAACTTAAAATGATTAAAGTATTTTAAGAGGGTTTGCGACTACAGTGGTCAATAATATTAATCTAATATTTCACTGGGAACCCTATTTCCCCAATTTCCTCTCTCTCTCTCCTTAATCGCCGATAACTCCTTCCATCTCTCTGCTCTTCTCCGATAACCTTTCTCTCCCCAAATTTCTGAAGTCTCCACCTAGATGGCAAGGTGATGGGAAATTTGGCAGTGGACCTCGTGCTTACAATGGGGAGGTGGAAGATGGTATGATTCCTGAAGACCTCGAAATGAGGGCCTAACTTGGCATGTCTTATATTCTGTGCTAATTTTGATGTGTGTAGCTACCCCGTAGTATTTGCAGGAAGAAAAATAACCTTTTTTGCTTTGGTTTAACTATGACCAGTGCTGCATTTTTTGGTAAACAATGTTCTGAGATAGAAGCTCTTAGCGTATTGAAAGTAGATAGCTGAAAGTGGGAAGTTTTTGACTGATGTAAATGTAAACAGTGACATCAAGCTTAGTTTAATGGATACTATAGCAATCATACAATGCTAAGAAAAGCCCCAAATTTCTGAAGGTAAATCACTATCACTCAGCTCTCTCTTCTTATTTATCATGTTGATTGTTGTGTTTGTGAGATTCTGATATCCATTAAAACAGGACCTATATTTTTCAACGTGTAAAAGGTTGTCGCTTTCACTATTGGGGCACACTAGAAATTGGATTTATCTGTCGCTTTCACGCTTCCACTTTCTGTGTTCACCCTTTGGGTCTGAACTTCCCAGTTTTACATAATTTTTTTTTTTTGTAGTTTTTGTATTTTAAAGATTGGTTCTTGCATTTGATCATGCCACTGCCATAGAAAAAAATAATCGGGTAAAAGAAAGAAAAAAAATCATTTTTCCTGGTTTATCTAATTGTTTTCTTCACCAATTGGATTTACTTCTATGGTTCTTGCTAATTTGGGTTTGCGATGTAAATTCTAGTTCATTGATTCGTTGTGTAAAGATTTTCTTTTTGTTTATTAAGGTTTACTTAATCATATTTATTTGGGAGGTTGACAAGAATCAATCATTTCATGATTCTATTTCACTTATTGGTTCAACTATTTGATCTATGGGCGATACTAACTAGTATTTTTCAATTTGACTTCTTGAATTTTGTTAGAGAGGAAAGGAGTAGCATTAGTATTGTTAAGTATAAACTGTGTCAAACATTTGGGAAGGCCCAAAGAGAAAAGAGGATCAGATAAATTGGGATAGAAGGATTAAATTATTTTTTTATTAAGTAAAACAGTTTTCTGCTCACAAGTGCAAGATAAAAAACTGTCAGTTTTGTGTTCAAGGATTGAATCATGATCTTCTGGTACATTGCTAATTGGCTTGCACTCAAAACTGCCATAAATCATAACGTGTAGAAATCAATGCTAAATCTTCTATTATACAGATAGAGGCCATAAAATATGCACATTACAGTCATTTCTTTTGTGTTTGATATAATAATAAATTTATAATGAAGATGAATGGAAATAGTACTATTAGATATGCATACAGAAACTTTGAAGATGAATGGATTTTAAGTTTAGGTTTATGTCTTTTGGTGCAACTTAAAGAGAAATTTTGATGAACTTACTATTTGAAAAGGATTGAAATAACTTTGAGAAACACTTAGGTAAAGAGATAACTGTAATTCATTAATTGAGATTGTCTTCTTAAAAAAGAGCAACGCTCAAGATTGAGTAAATTAACGATCATTAGAATATATTTGTGAATAGAATCTGCTTAATTAGAATGTATTTATAATTATAATATATCTATATAGATGGCTTGTGTTAAATGATCATAATACTACTTAATATGTATTGTTTTACATATCTTGAATTTATTTTGTGTAGATGGAGCTTGCACATCGTAGATGGATGTATAATCGAACTTATCCTAATCGTAGTGGGTTGAGGGAGGAATTTATAGAAGGGGTTGCCGAATTCATAGCTAAAACAAAAACACTTCATGAATTTCTTAGTGAAGGAGTGATTAGGTGTCCTTGTATACAATGCAAATGCAGAAAAGTTATTACAACCAGATGTTGTTAAAGTTCATCTTTATAAAAAAGGGTTTATGGAAAATTATTACGTGTGGACTATTCATGGAGAGGATGTTGCTAGTGTTGGTAACATCGATTTTCAATATGTCTTTGATAGTGAGGGTAGTCCATTAGCATAGAATAATGGTGAAAATTCTCGATTTAGTGAAATGGTTAGGGATGCTTTTGTGATGCACCCGGGGGCTCAGTATGAACCAAATGATGATGCTAGGCGCTTCTATGAACAGTTAAAGGAAGCAAGCCGTTCATTGTATAAAGGCTCAATGCATTCTAAGTTGTCTGTCGCAGTTAGATTATTAAGTATTAAATCAGATTCAAGTATTTCTCAAGCGGGCATGGACTCTATCATTGGCCTTATGAATGAACTTAATCCGAATAAAATTGACCTACCCAAAGATTTCTACATAGCAAAGAAATTGGTTTCTAAGTTAGGACTTTCATAAGAGAGGATTGACTGTTGTGAGAAAGGTTGCATGTTATTCTATAAGGATGATGTAGCCTTAGAGAATTGCAAATTCTGTAACCAACCTCGTTACAAGAAAGCCATAAATTCAAAAAAGAAAGAAGGTTCCAGTTAAGGCGATGCATTACTTACCCCTTAAACCTAGGTTAAAGAGATTGTATGCATCAATGAGCTTTGCTCCTCATATGAGATGGCACTGTGAAAATAGAAGGCCACCTGTATTTTGTGTCATCCGTCAGATGGAGAAGCATGGAAGCATTTTGATAGGTTGTTTCCAGATTTTGCTAGTGAACCAAGAAATATTAGGTAGGGTTTATGTGCAGACGGATTCACACTTTTTTCTGTCTCTGCTGCACCATATTCATGTTGGCCAGTGTTTGTTACGTCGTATAATCTTCCTCCCGAGCTTTGTATGACAAGTCCATATTTGTTCCTAACTTGCATTGTTCCAGGTCCACGCAATCCAAAAAGTTTGATTGATATATACATGCAACCTTTAATTGATGAGTTAATGTTATTATGGCATAAAGGTGTGGATACATATGACATATCAACTAAACAAAACTTTAGATTGCGTGCTGTTTTGATGTGGACTATAAATAATTTTCCTGCTTATGGAATGTTGTCTGGTTGATCGACAGTAGGAAAGTTAGCTTGCCCAACTTGTATGGAAGACACAAAAGCATTCACGTTGAAACATGGAGGAAAGAATACACGGTTTGACTGCCACCGTCGATTCTTGCCTATGGATCATGAGTTTAGGAGAAATACTAGTGCATTCATGAAGAACCAAACTGATTTTGAGGAGCCACCGTCACCATTGTCGCCAGAAGAGATTTGGAACAGAGTTAGATTTCTACCAAAGGTAACAGAGTCTCCAATGTCTAATAAAATACCTGGTTATGGTGTTATGCACAATTGGACTAAACAAAGCATATTTTGGGAGTTACCTTATTGGAAGCATAATCTTCTTCGGCACAATTTAGATGTCATGCATATCGAGAAAAACTTTTTTGACAATTTGTTTAATACAATAATGGATGTCAATAACAAGACAAAAGATAACTTAAAGGCTAGGATGGACTTAAAAGAATATTGTAGGCGAAGTGAGTTGTACCTGACATACTTGAATAACAAGATTCAGAAGCCCAAGGCCAGTTACACATTTACTTTGGATGAGAGAAGAGAAATTTGTGACTGGGTTAAGAATTTGAAGATACCCGATGGATATGCGTCAAACTTATCCAGGTTTGTTGACATGAAAGAAGGAAAGTTGACGTCTATGAAGAGCCACGATTGTCACATTTTCCTCGAATCTTTGATGCCCATTGCATTCAAAGCCTTGCCTGATAAAATATGGAAACCCATTACTGAGATAAGTTTATTTTTTAAGGAGTTGTGTTCTAGCACATTGAAGGTGGAGAACTTAGCTTACATGCAGAGTAACATTTGCTTAACTTTAAACAAGCTGGCGAAAATTTTTCCTCTTGGGTTTTTTGATGTAATGGAACATCTTCCAATTCATCTTGCACAAGAGGCACGACTTGGATGGCCTGTACAATGTAGATGGATGTATCCTTACGAGAGGTAATGACATTAAATTATTTTTCCTTTACTTGTTTTAATTAAATATTATTTTATCTAAACATTATACTATGTAGGACTATTGGAAAATGTAAGCGGGCCGTTAAAAATCGATCCAGGATTGAGGGATCGATATGCAAGGCACATCTAGCTAAAGAAACTTCTTTTTTCTATTCATATTATTTTGAACGTGATGTGCCATGTTTGAGGAATAGGCCAAATCAGCATGATGATGGAGGTGTTAATGATCCTTTGGCACCACCATTTTCCATATTCAACCAACCAGGTAGAGGTCCAAAAACTAGTAAAAAACAAAATTTGACTGAGATGGTGAAAAAGTCCACTATAACACATGTATTGTTGAATTGTCCAGAGGTCCAACCTTATTATAAGTAAGTCTTAATTTATACTAAAGGCGATTATTACAAGATCAAAGTTAATTTAACTAATAAAAGTTATACTTTTGTCTGGCAGTTACTTTATAGGTATAAATGGACATGATGCTATTTATCCAAGATTTACATAGTGGTTTCAGAAGTTTGTAAGTTCTATTTTGTGGCTACAAATTAAGTATATGTATCTTTAAAATTCTAACTTTTCTTTAACTTTATATAGGTTCATAATCCAGTGAATGGAATTAATGACCCACTTTTGCGTGATATAGCTTGGGGACCCGACTTTAATAAAGTCAGAGTAATGTCTAAGTACTTTGTCAATGGGTACAAGTTTCATACAGAAGAATGGTCTAAGAATAAGAAAAGCAATAATAGTGGGGTATGGGTAAAGGGTGATGGAGATGTTGATTATTATGATGTGCTTCAAGAAATTTTAGAATTAGAGTATTTCGGTTGGCCAAAAAAAAAATTGGTACTCTTTCGGTGTAAGTGGTATGATCCAACACCTACTAGAGGTACAAATATTCACCCTCAATATAAAATAGTTGAAATTAACCACACAAAGGAGTATGGATTCTATGATCCATTTATCCTTGCACAAAATGTGAAACAAGTGTATTATGTTCCTTATCCTTTGTGCAAGAATAAGTCCACATGACGGATAGTTATAAAAACAAAGCCTGTAAGTAGAGTAGAAGTTGAGAATGCATTAGAAGTTGCATACCAAATGACATTTCAAGTGTTCAAGAAAGGGTTGATGATGAATTAGTGGGTGAATTGCAGCATAGTACAGGCATCTATGAAGAATATGATCCTTCGGTCCTTACTCGTACAGCAAATCAACACGATTTTGGGGAAGGAACATCCCGTACAAACATGGAGGAAGACGATGAACATGAAACAAGCGAGGAAGAATCATTTGATGAAAATGATACAAGCGATGAGGAAGAATCATTCGATGAAAATGATACAAGCGATGAGAAAGAATCATTTGATGAAGATGAAACAAGCGATGAGGAAGAATAAGTTTGTTATTCTTTTGTTCTTTGTACATGGCTTTTGTAAATCAGCACATATTTGGTGTTGTCGGGTAATCAAAATTAGCTTATCTTTCTCTCAAAAGGTCCTGATTGCCTTTCATTTTACCCCCTTACTTCAAGGGACCTTACTAAATAGTGTCTTTGTAGTTTTAAAACAAAATCACATGACCTTAGATTGAGTAGCTTACTTTCTATGCGTGGATAATAAAATGGCTAGTAGATTGAGTAGCTTACTTTCTTAATAACATTATGGAATCTTATCTTTTGAGGGATTCATAGGTCAGTGAACATCCTAATTTCTTGAGCTGAATATATCTTTGAGGGATGCATAGGTCAGTGAACATACTATTTCCATTCCGATCCCCTGCTATGCTGGTTCTTTTTCCTTTCGCTTTGCAGCTTATGTATTGGGTCCTTAAATAGTTTCCTTTCCCTTTGCAGCTTAAACTTGCTGATTAAAATCAACGCTATTTCAACAATCAGATCTTCTGTGTGAGTACTCATTTGAGGTAATTTCTTTTACCTTGTATGTGAAGGATCATGTGAAGAAGTTAAAATGAAGTAAAGAAATTTAGTTTCACATTAGCCTAGCTTCTTTCTATTCGAAACGTGTATAAAGAATATTTATGGATGTTTTCAAGTAATAATAATAACATCTAGGTGAATTAGTGTGGAAAGGTGAATATTGTGTAAGTGTGACCGTTGGATCAATAACTAAGTAATGCATTAAAAACCTGTAATATGAATATTCTTTTATGGTCTTAGATTGATCTGCGCGCTTCGGTGGACCAGCAATCTCTGTTTTTAGGAGCCTACCAAAATCCATCTGAGATAGAATATGTGCTCCCCACTGTCCAGCTTTCTGTGAAAACATCTTTTGGGGAACCTATCAGCTAAAAATTTCTCTTCAAGCTGTTTTCCACACAAAGGAGGCCATCTGGTTTGTGCCCTAATCTACCAAATACACAGTAGTTGAATGTACTTATTCCTTCATTCACTGTCTCCAAGTTTTTGTACCCACGGTAAAGTTACCCATAAAGGTATAGTGAACTTGCTATGAAGAAAATTGGCTATACAAAATGGATGTCAAGCTTTGACACAAAGTTGGCCATCTGGT
>JASVEL010000291.1:0-31665 GCA_032618575.1 Nicotiana noctiflora | reverse complement strand
TAAACTGAGGAAGTGCGTCTCCTATGGGTGAAACTTTAATGACTTTAAACTAGGAAGTGCATCTCCTATAAATGAAATCTTAGATTAGGAAGTGCGTCTCCTTATGCATGAAAATATTAATTTAGGAACTGTGTCTCCTATGAGTGCAAATAAGCTTAGGAAGTGTGTCTCCTTTTTCCTCCTAAACCATTTCCTTCTTCCCGAATTACCTTCTTGCAGAATTGCTTCCTTTAAAACTCGTGTTGTCTTCCCTCAAAATTGCTGGGGATAACACTGTTAGGGATTATTTACTTACCTGCTGGGGATAAAAATGTTATCAGCTGGGGATAGCGCTGTTGAAGATAACACTGCTGGGGGTTTTTCATTTCTTCAAAATTGGTGCTTCACTCTTCTAAAGGCTACTGGGGATGACCCTGACTTTTTGCTTTTTCTGAACACAAGTTTCATCCTTTTGTTTTGTCCGCTGGGATACAACTTTCTTTATTAACACTTGTTATTCTGGGGATAACACTAGTTCAAAGACCACTTCCCTTGAGGCTTGTCTTATCTTCCTTCTTCCGCAAGTGGGTACCTGACCTCCAGAAAATTTTCAAAATGAAATGAAAATTTTCTGCCCTAGTTTTATAATCTTCCTTGTGGCATGCCTTTCCTTCATCAAATGCCATTACCTTTACTTGCTTTAAATCAAAGAAAATTTGTTAGTTTAAAACGTGGTGGTTGGTTGTGATGCTCCTGCTAGGGATGGTTCTCCTCCCCTTTCCCTGCTCTGCGTTTCATTGTCAAAACTTGTTGGGGATGTTATTATTTACTGGGGAGAATATTCCTGATGGGTATAGTTTTTTCCTTTCTTGCTTCTCTGCCCTGCTTGACGACTCTATATTCACAAGGCTTTCATTGTTGCCTTCCACTTTTATCCTAACCCCTCGCATTCCTATGACAGTGACTATGCTTGAGGATCTTGCATGTTTTACTGATGAACCATTTTCTTCGTTCATCCTTGTCACTGGAAATACCTTTTCTGCTGGGGGTATCTCCATTCTTTTATGGCATATATAGGGAACGGGCGTTTTCCCGGCCTTTGTCTCACTGGCCTTGGCCTTGATGTTATTAACCTTGGCCTTTTGATAGAGGTATCCTCCTTGACACTGATCTACCCCTTTGTTAATTTCCTCTTGCTCGGGAATATCCTTTTGGACATCGGCCTTGCGCTTGTTCCATCCTGACTTATACCACTTGGGTGTACCAATCATATTCCGTCTTGCATAATTGGAAAGCTGATGGCAAATTTTGAAGTCATTTCTAACTTATTCTAACCAAACAGACTCTACTGTGAAATTTTGATGAAAGCAGAAAGATAAAGGGAAACAAAAATAGAAGACAAATAAAAAGATGACTTTCCAACAAAAGAAACTATAAACTAAAACCCTATCAAATGCGACTATTGACTCTAATGGTCATGACATGCACATATGGACTATCCTCCACCGTCAATCGTCTTTCAAGATTTCTGTCTGATGATTTCTATCTGATTCTCAATCTTTATTCAACTTGTAGTGCCCGAAGGGTTTTCACTATCAAACGTCTCTCATTTTGGTTATTCTCTCAAGCTTTCGTCGCCTTATGGTGCCCGTGAAGGTTTTCACCAATAAGACTCTCTCATTTGTATTACTTCTCAGCTAGGATTTTGGGTGTTACCGCTAAGACTCTCTTATATTTCTTCTACTGGAGATCAGAGTTTTTCAGCTGGGAATCAGAGTGTTATGTTCTCATAAAACTCTCTTATTTGCATGACTTGGCTTCTTTTGAAGATTGGTCAAAAGGTCTTTCTTTGGACCGTAATGTGGGATTTGGATAGGGCTAGAAAGAAAGGGTATTAAAGGCTCAAAATGAAACAACCTGGGTTCAAAATTACAACCTTCGGAATCCAAATTTTCCTTACAATAAACACAATTTTTCCCCAGTTTCTTCCTTGGGGATTTTTTATTTTTGTTACACTATGACCGAGCTGTGAAGCGCCTACATATCGTCTTTGAGGAATCAGGTCAAACGTAGTTCCCAATTCCTTGTTCTAATTTTCCTTTTCAATTAATATTTTTTCTTTTTCTTTTTCCTTTCTTTATCTATTTTTGTAATTTTTGTTTTTATATAAAGATAAAAGTATAAAGTACTATTTTTGTATTTTTCAAGTTTAAAATGACTACAAAACATAAATAAAATTATTTTTTTGTAATTTTTGTTTTTTTATATAAATATAAAAATATAAAGTACTATTTTTGTATTTTTCAAGTTTAAACTAAAAATGAAAAATACATAAACTAATTTTTTTGTAATTTTTCTTTTGTAGTAAAATAAAGTAAAAGAGTCAAAATTAGTCGAGATAGCTATATTAGGCCTAAACTAAATATTTTACGCTAAAATATAAAAAATCTCGGGGAGGGTAAAAAATCACACGTCTACAGCTGTCCCTCTTTGACTGGAAACACAAAGAGTTTTCAAATAAAGAACTACTAGACTTGTGTTTTGACCCGACCCTTATTCGGAGAGACTAAAACTAAGAGGAAAGAAAGAGAATCTAACCGAGCCCTGGTATCTGAGCTGCCTACATATCCTTGGCTATAAAGGAATCAGACCATGTGTAGTTCGGAAGTGAGTGAGAATATAGAGTATAGTGAGGCGAAGAGCCGATCGAGGTTCCGTTCCGTCGAGGTTCCTGTCCGTGGTCCTACTATTACATCAAAATCAAAATTTGAAAAAAGACAAACTAAGCACATCAACTACTAGTTACAAGGTTCATATCTATGAGTCTTCTGAAGCTTGAGCTTGAGTCTTGAATGGTGCTTCATGTGGACTCTGATCTGAACATCGATATTTGCTAGTTGTAGGTACTAGTTCATTCTTTTTTAGCTTTCTGGATCAGGACCGGTATGTCGTTCTTGTGACCCCGTCCATGCCTTAAGCAGGCCGCATCTTTCCTCAACAACTACACTTTGGATTTGCTTTTTCTTTTCTTTTTTTCTTTCTTTTTTTTCTTTATTGTGACTAACTTCTTTCGAGCTTCTGCTACTTCTAACTTGGATTGAATGCTGAGGATTTTTGTTGTAACCCTCCGTTATCCGGGCGGGATCCTACAACAAATGAAATTTCTTATCCAGCTTGCACTAGAAAGATTTGTGAGTCGTTAGCAAAATTGTAGACCACTCCTACTACTGATGCAATGATGAGAATAAACTAAAGACTAGACTAGGATGTGCGTCTCCTACGAGTAAAACCAAGAACTTTGACTGGCAAATATGTAAGCTAAAATAAAAATTTAAGTGACAATATTCGAAACGGGATTATTTTATTTATTTCAAAGTCGCCACTTGGAATAAATTATGGTGTCCCAAGTCACCGATTTATTTAAATCCCGAATCGAGGAAATTTCGACTTTCTAAATGAAGTCCGCGAACCAGAAATTCTAAGTAAGGAATTCTGTTGACCCGAGGGAAGGTGTTAGGCACCCCCAGATCCCGTGGTTCTAGCACGGTCGCTTCAATTATTCTAAATGGCTAAAATTATCTGATTTTAAAAATGTTTATAAATTATATGCTCTAATTAAACTTTAAACCGCTCTTTTAATTTGAAAACCAGACCCAAAGGAAACAAAAACTAATTACAAACGGACTTGGATTTTTGACAAATAATAAAAAAAAGAAATCCGAATTACTTACTTTGAAAACTATGCTAATTAAAGAAAAACATTGTAAAAAACTAAACTAAACAATTCAATTTATTTAACATGATATCTCTTAAAATTATTGTCAGTTAAAGAATCGTACCAAATGATTGTTATTTCCTAGCTTTTGATTTAATGCCGGAGATCGAACGAAAAGTTATACATTAATAAAAAAAATTGATCAAAATATGCAAAAAAAGAATTAACTCGTCTTGGTTAATTATTTAGCCATGAACAAGAAGATATCGAACAGATTGGCTAAAACTTAGACTAACTTGACTGAAACTTCAAAAAAAATCTTAGCAACGATGGAAATTAAAATCGAGCCTTCGTTTGATCGAATTTTAACTAACACTAGTAAATTCGAATGAGCCTCCGACTTTATTAATGACCAAATGTAACAGGACTCAATGGGCACTCACATAACACAAATTTATCAAAGGTTGCGATGCAGTTCTATACGTGACAAATATGCACAGGGAAAGCTCATTTATGAAACGATCATTCCTTAGACATGAGAGTAGTTCCTTAACATAGAATAACAGCACAGTGTTAACACGAGCATGATCATATTCCAACAGTTGAAACCTTGAACTCTCATGAATAATCACAAACTTCTCTGTTGTTTCCTCAGAAGGAAAACAATAACACAATCTGAACTTAGCTACATTTTAGAAATTCATGGTTAACTCAGCTTCACATAATTGGAATTCAAACTTCAATTTCAAATCCAAACAATGGCAAACAATACACTTGAACCAAGCTTTGGCTACAGAACATCAGGGAAGTCTTACATAATTCAAACAGATTTTACTAAAAAAAAAAATCTCAGCTAGTCGCAAATTGATAGACAACTGAATTCGAACTCACTGATAAAGCTCAAATGACAGCAGCAAATGAATACAAACTCATACAAATTGCTAACATGCTAAAAATAGAACAAAATCTGTCCAGATTCGAAATTTTCAATGACTAAGGCTTTACTAAGATAACATATGGCAGACTTGTGATAGATTTATATCCAAACCGCAAATACATTAAATCTGGGAGGAGAAAATACCTGGAGTGTGATAGTACAAATAGAGGAAAAGAAAAATCAGTAACAGCACAGTGAGCAGCAACAGGACAATAACCAAAGTGGATTCCAGTGATGATCAAGAATTAGTTTAGGACCGATGAAATCAGTAGCAACAAAAACAGGAATCAACAGCAATGCAGCCAAATTCCAGAAGCTTGGAAACTAGTTTTAAAGCCAGTATAGAACAGTGGGTATCTGTGTGTGTGTTTCTTTCAGATTCTCAATATGTTAAGCTCTCTGTGTATACCTCAATGTCTCTTTGTTTCTTCTTTAGAATTCTTTCAAGTAATTTTAGCTCTCAAATGTGTGTGTAGTATACTGCCAATGTATGTTTTCAGAGAGTATATCTATTTCCAGAGGATGTCTTCTCAAAACCTATATTCTCTGTCCCTTCTCTGCCGTGTACTCTCTGCCTTTTATAGGCCAAAAACAATCATCAAAACCTATCAAATATTCCTTGCACATGCCCCTCTTTGAACCTCTAAATCACCCTCCCATGTGCCTTTGATTTTCCAGCTCAAAAAAGCATTCACAAGGGTTTAACACACTAAGAACTATCATGACAACTCTCTGTCCAGTCCTATTTTAAAATGAAAAAGTGTATTGGCAAGCCTATCCTTTCTTGTTCAAGACATGTGACATAGTTCCCATGTGCACTACACCTCTTAGGCAAACTATTGTTGGCTTTCAGATTTTAAGTTAAAACAACTATCAGTAGTTAACTTATAAACTAAAATCAACCAAACAATTTGATTCAATTCAACAGTGAATCCATGAATCTCGGCCAATGCCGGATTTGTAGCTCTAGTGTTCTAACAAACGAAACTACGAACCTAATCGACAACATTTGATTAGCCGATTACAACAAACAACAATCAATAACACACAATCGATGAACAAATTTTTTCATTCTTCAACACTTAAAGCCGAGAGAAGAAGAAGAGAAATGAAGCAAATACGAAACTAAATGTTCGACGACGCTAATCGACGCGAACCTGTATTCAACAACATTGGTAATCAAATAGACAAAGCAAGATTTTAGACTCGACAATTCACTGACAGTGTTTCGGCCAAAACAGAGGAAAGAAGGAAAATGATCACAACTAATCGACGATGCTAATCGACGCAAACACACATTCTATATTATTCGATTAGCCGATTACGATATGCGTAATCGACAAACAAATCCGACAAAGCAGTGACTAACAATTTCGGACAGCATGTTACAATTTCAATATCAAACAAACTTAACGATATTAACAACGAATCGAATTCGATTCACAATTAACCGTTAAACGACGAAGAATAACAACTAACAATTCGACCAAATAAAAGGTCCCAAGAGATGAAGAAAATAGAGACGGCCGACAAACATCAGAGAATTCAATCAACAAAAGACAAAAGCAAATTGAAATAAACGGTAAACATGAACATTACCTTAAAGAGAAATCAAAAATCGGCTACTTTTTGGAGAAAATTCTCGGTCTTTGACTCAAATTCGGACTTTGGGAATCAAATGGATTTTAATTGAGATGTTTTCAACCGAAAACATCTCAATTAAAATCTACTCTAATCCCAATTTCTTCAAATCGAAACCGGCGGCTCAAATTGGGATTTAGGGTTCTTGAAGTCTTGATTTGGGGCTTCATGGTTTCGGGTTAGATTCGAGCAAAACCAAAGGTGGTTTGGTGATTAGGGAGACGAGGTGAAGGTATGGTATCAATTTGGGGTTGATTGGGGTGATTTTGGTTTTGGCTCGAATCTTCAATTGAAGATTCGAGGAGATGGGGACTGATTCGAGCCAAACCGTGTATGGGGTTGGGATGGGGAGGTTGAGATGAGTGTGTGGTGTAAATTTGGGGGTTATTGGATGACTGCCGCCGGCGGAGGCGATTTCCGGCCGGCGGCGTGCGGCGGCAGGCGGCGGAGGCGGCTGGGGTTCTTGAGAGAGATGAAAAGGGGGCTAGGGTTTGGGTAATTTGGGAATGGGGGCCGGTTTTGGGGTATTGGGGGGGGTTTGGTATATTAAAAATAGGGATTTTAATCTGGACCGTTGGATTAAGTGATCCAACGGCCTAGATCAAATGGGCCGACCGGGTATTGGGGTTTGGACTGGGGTTATTTTAATTCTTTGGGCCTGGGATTTATTTAGGAAGTGGCCCAATCCGATTTAATTCCTCTTCTTTTCATTTGATTTTGTTTTCCTTATCTCTTTAATTTAATCTTCTAATTAAAACAAAAAATTACACTACAAAATCAATTAAATTATAAGAAATACTAATTAAGTTATATTAACAATTAACACACTCAATTTAAACATCAATTAAATATAAATCACACAATTGGGACATTAAATACTAGAAAAGCAAAAAATACATATTTTTGTGATTTTATTTTGTAAAAATAAACTTAAACTACCCCTAATTGCAAAGTTAGATAAAAATGTAAATATGACCTATTTTTGTATTTTTATTAATTTAAACACATATAATCATGCATATACAAATGCAAACAATTACCAAAAATAACAAAAAAAATTCACGAAAATACACATCGTAAAAAATAGACAATTTTTGTTTTGATTTTGTGGGAGTAATTCATGTTAGGCAAAAATCACGTGCTCACAAGTGCAAGATAAAAAACTGTCAGTTTTGTGTTCAAGGATTGAATCATGATCTTCTGGTACATTGCTAATTGGCTTGCACTCAAAAGTTTTGACCGAGCCTTTGCTTCGGAGGCTTCCTACATATCCTGGGCTAAACAGGAATCAGGTCAATGTAGTTCGGGAAGTTTTGGTAGCTGGGACTACCGTGGACTGACACTTTGCTGTTACTGTTGCTATCGTTGCTGCATGTTGCTGCTTACTGCTTACTGATCTCCTTATTACACCAAAAGAAATTAAAGTTGAACTAGCTATGCTATCAAACTATGAGTTACAAGATTCCTATCTATGATTCTCTTGGAAACTTGATCTTGAATCTTAGCTGATTTGCTGTAGACCTCGATCTGAAACTTGATGCTCCACAAGCTGTACGTGCTTGTTTATTTCTGTAACATTGAGTGAAACGGAGTCGGCGGAGCTTGTTACTTCAATCATCTTCTTGTGCAATCCGCGCCTTTGTTTACTCCAACGTTTGAAATCTTTTCTCTCGGTCCTTTTCTTCTTTTCTTCACTCTGGATTGATGTTCCATTTGTAGGTTATCTCGATCCTTGCATCCCGAGGTCAAACCTATTTAGACAAACAAAACAAACAAACGAACGAAATTTTTCTGCCCCAGTTTTGCTAGGAAAATTTCGTGAGTTAGTTGTCACACAGAAAGTGATTAAAAGACTCTTCGGTATTGGGTAAGAAATCATGGTTTCATAAACGTTCAACGGCTTTCCAGCCGGGATTTTGTAGAAAGGTTTCACGGCTTTCTGGCCGGAATTCAAACAATATCTAACGATTTTGGCCGTCAGATCCTCGGTTTTTGGCCGGGGTAAAAGTAAATGGCTCCGCAGTTTTCTGACTGGGGAGATCCTCGGTTTTCTGACCGGGATAAAAGTTTCACGGCTTTCGGCCGGAATTCAAACAATATCTAACGGTTTTTTGGTCGTCGGATCCTCGGCTTTCTGGCCGGAATTCAAACAATATCTAACGGTTTTTTGGCCGTCAGATCTTCGGTTTTTTGGCCGGGGTAAAAGTAAATGGCTCCGCAGTTTTCGACTAGGGAGATCCTCGGTTTTTGACCGGGAAGAAAAGTTTCACGGCTTTCGGCGGAATTCAAGCAATATCTAACGGTTTTTGGCCGTCAGATCCTCAGTTTTTTGGCCGGGGTAAAAGTAAATGGCTCCACAGTTTTCTGATTGGGAGATCCTCGGTTTTCTGACCGGGATAAAAGTTTCACGGCTTTCTGGCCGGAATTCAAACAATATCTAACGGTTTTTGGCCGTCGGATCCTCGGTTTTTTGGCCGGGGTAAAAGTAAATGGCTCCGCAGTTTTCTGACTGGGGAGATCCTCGGTTTTCTGACCGGGATAAAAGTTTCACGGCTTTCGGCCGGAATTCAAACAATATCTAACGGTTTTTTGGCCGTCGGATCCTCGGTTTTTTGGCTGGGGTTAAAGTAAATGGCTCCGCAGTTTTTGACTGGGAGATCCTCGGTTTTCTGACCGGGGATAAATGTTTCACGGCCGGAATTCAAACAATATCTAACGGTTTTTTGGCCGTCAGATCCTCAGTTTTTTGGCCGGGGATAAAAGTTTCACGGGTTTCTTGCCGGAATTCAAACAATATCTAACGATTTTTTGGCCGTCCGCCGGAAAGACCCTCGGTTTTTCTGACCGGGGTCCAAACAGATATTGGACTGATATGATTTGATTCTCTTTTTCGGAGTTTTCATTTTCTTTTCTTTCATTTTTTTTTTTTTTTTTTTTTTTTTTTTGGCCTTCTTTTAGGCGTTCTTTTTTAACAAATGCATAGGATAAACCTCTAAAAAGAAACTTACCTTTTTATGTGTTTTCCTTGTTCCAAAGCCATTTCAAAGCTTGCGTATTTCACTTGTTCGAGTTGTACTTTCTTCTTGCACAATTAAACAGACCTGCTTTCAACAAAGAACATTTTATCAGTTGAAAAAGTGGTTGGCTTTGCGGCCTTGGTTATCTTCATGGCTTGATCGTTTCCCCATTTCCATTGAGAAGTTTGCTACCAATTGTCTTTGGGATGACTTCCTTTCGAACTGACCGGGTTCATTCCCGGAATTCCATGGGGATTTTCCGTGTAGGTTCCATCCTTCTGCCTTATTCCGTCTCTTCTAAGACCTTAGCCTTTGATTTCCATTTCCTTTCTAAAACTCTTTTCCTTTGGAAACAATCGATCATTACGATCCAATCGTGGATTGTAACAATACACCATTGAGGCTGTTTTTCTTTTCTTCTTTACCAGGCGGAGTCCTGTAAAACCGGTCCTGTCACCTTCCTTTGTAATATTTTCAGAATTAAAATTAAACCGAAAGGGATTCAAAGAAGAAGAATGAATCAAAGAATGGAAAAACGTATCAAAGATAGAGGAGTCCCTTTCGAGGGAGAAAAGAAGGACTTATCTGAAGTATACGCTGACTTTAACCAACATGACATGCTCCTCGGACTAGATGCTTGATCGTCACAAAACTCCCATTTTCTTATGAACCAAAACGGGTTTATATTTCCGAGCTAAGGAGCCGTGCCAAGACCTCTCGTGGTGAAACAAACTTTTCGGTTGATAGCGCCCTTTGCGGGTTTTCGCCAATCGACCTCTCTCATTTCTCTTCTTACCATCGCCAGATAGCACTCTTTGCGAGTTTTTACCAACAGGCTCTCTCATTTTGTATTTCTCTACTTCCATCGTCTTATGGTGCCCGAAGGTTTTCACCAATAAGACTCTCTCATTTTATTTCTTTTCATTCCAGGAACCTCGGATCGCAACAATGATGTTCTCACAACTTCTAATCGATCTTGAAGGACTTGTACTCGGTTCGGGTAACAAGAATTATAAACAAAATTACAACTTTGGAATCATCTTGACGGATCTTAAACAGAATCAAAAATATCATCTGCCCCAGTTTCATTTTTGGGGAAACCGGGATTTTTGTTTTGGTGTGACCGAACCTCAGGGAGAGGTTGCCTACGTATCCTTTCGGAATCAAGTCAGAACGTAGTTCAGGAACTTTGTTTTTGTTTTGTTTGTTTTCTTTTTTTTTTTTTTTTTTTTTTTTTTTTTTAGTTTGGTTTGGATTCCAAAGAGGGTAGCCAAAAGAAAGTAGCCGGCTCAAAGGGTTTACAAAAGGGTTGGTAGTGTTTGGGTAGCGGGAATAAAAGCCTTCAATCATTTCGACTTGTGAGGACCTCATTGAAACAAGTTCAGACATAATACCTTTTCACAGCATCTGCATTCACAGCCGTTTCAGGATCTTTTCCTTCCATGTCTCCCAAGTATAATGCCCCTCTTGGCAGTATCTTCCTAATGATGTATGGTCCTTTCCAATTAGGAGCGAATTTTCCTTTCGCTTCCTCATGATGTGGAAGAATGCGTCTTAAAACCAACTGACCTACTTCGAAATTTCTCGGTCGTACTTTCTTGTTGTAAGCACGAGCCATTCTCTGTTGGTACAGTTGTCCATGACAGACCGCAGCCATTCGCTTTTCATCGATCAAATTTAATTGCTCCAAACGAGTCTTAACCCACTCGCTGTCTTCAATCTCTGCTTCAACAATTGTACGAAGCGAAGGGATTTCTACCTCTGCCGGTATCACAGCCTCAGTTCCATAGACTAGCAGGTATGGAGTTGCTCCCACCGATGTGCGTACTGTAGTACGGTATCCCAATAAAGCGAACGGTAATTGTTCATGCCATTGTCTAGAACTTTGGATTGTCTTTCTCAAAATCTTCTTAATGTTTTTGTTTGCTGCTTCCACGGCACCATTGGCTTTGGGCCGATAAGGGGTGGAGTTCCTATGCGTTATTTTGAATTGCTCGCATATTTCTTCCATCAAATGACTGTTCAAATTCGCAGCATTATCCGTGATGATAGTTGCGGGTATACCAAAACGACAGATAAGATTTGAGTGTACAAAATCCACCACCGCTTTCTTGGTGACTGATTTGAGAGTGACGGCTTCGACCCATTTTGTGAAGTAATCGATAGCCACCAATATGAATCGGTGTCCATTTGAAGCTTTCGGCTCAATCGGGCCGATGACATCCATTCCCCAAGCGACAAATGGCCACGGTGCTGACATAGGATGCAACTCAGTTGGAGGTGCATGAATCAAATCTCCATGTACCTGGCATTGATGACATTTTCGGACAAAACCGAAACAATCTTTCTCCATGGTCATCCAATAATATCCTGCTCGAAGGATTTTCTTGGCTAAGACATACCCATTCATATGAGGCCCGCATACTCCTGCATGTACTTCGTGCATGATTCTTCCTGCTTCTTCGGCATCAACACACCTTAAAAGGTTAAGATCTGGGGTTCTTTTGTACATGACCTCGCCGCTCAAAAAGAAACCACCCGCATGTCTCCTAATGGTCCTCTTTTGATCTCCAGTAGCATGTTCTGGGTATTCTTGCGTTTTCAGAAATCTCCTGATATTGTAAAACCAGGGCTTGACGCTCGGTCCTTCTTCGATCGCATTGCAATAACCGTGGCTTTCCCTGATTTGAATTTCCAAGGGATTGACATGGGCGTTGCCCGGATAAGGTAGCATTGAAGCTAAAGTGGCAAGTGCATCGGCTAGTTCATTGTGACATCGTGGGATATACCTGAACTCTATCGATGCAAACCGCTTGCCGAGAATGTTCACGTGTTGTCGGTAAGGGAGGAGTTTAACGTCTCGAGTTTCCCATTCACCTTGAGATTGTTTGATAATTAAATCTGAATCTCCCATGATCAACAAATCTTCGACACCTTGATCAATTGCCATGTTCATACCCATGATACAAGCTTCATACTCGGCCGTATTGTTCGTGCAGAAGAAACGGAGCCTAGCCGTGGCCGGATAATGCTGACCAGCAGGAGAGATCAAAATTGCCCCAATCCCTACACCTTTAGCGTTTACCGCCCCATCGAAAAACATTTTCCAAGCATGACTGTCTTCCGAAACAACTTCGGTCGTATTTACCTCTTCATCAGGAAAGTAGGTATTCAATGGTTGATACTCTTCGTCGATCGGGTTCTCGGCCAAATGGTCTGCCAATGCTTGGGCCTTCATTGCCGTGCGAGTGACATAGACTATGTCAAACTCGGTGAGCAGGATTTGCCACTTTGCCAATCTTCCGGTGGGCATCGGTTTCTGGAATATATACTTCAAAGGATCCAACCGAGTAATGAGGTGAGTCGTATGGGCTTGGAGGTAGTGTCTCAATTTATGAGCGACCCAAGTTAAAGCACAACACGTTCTTTCCAGCAAAGTGTACTTGACCTCATAACTAGTGAATTTCTTGCTCAGGTAGTAAATCGCATGCTCTTTCTTCTCTGCCGCATCACGTTGTCCGAGAACACAACCAAAAGAGTTTTCCAAGACTGTTAAATACAAGAAAAGAGGTCTCCCTGGCTCTGGCGGGACTAAGACTGGAGGGTTTGACAAATATTCTTTGATCTTGTCAAAAGCTTCTTGGCATTCGGTTGTCCATTTGATTGCAGCATCTTTCTTCAACAATTTGAATATGGGTTCACATGTGGAAGTCAAGTGAGCGATGAACCTACTGATGTAGTTCAGTCGGCCTAGAAGACTCATTACATCTTTCTTTGTTCTGGGGGGAGGTAAATCCCGGATGGATTTTATCTTTGTGGGATCTAATTCAATACCTCTTCTACTGACTATGAAACCCAAAAGTTTACCTGACGGGACTCCAAAAGCGCATTTGGCCGGATTCAGTTTCAAATCGTACTTCCGCAACCTCTAAAAGAATTTCCTCAAGTCTCGCACATGATCGCCTTGAGTTCTGGATTTGATGATCACATCGTCCACGTATACCTCTATTTCCTGATGCATCATGTCATGGAAAATGGCAGTCATAGCTCTCATGTACGTTGCTCCTGCATTTTTCAAGCCGAACGGCATGACTCTGTAACAGTAAGTCCCCCAAGGTGTGGTAAAAGCAGTCTTCTCGGCGTCCTCTTCATCCATCAACACTTGATGATATCCCGCATAACAATCCACAAACGACTGTATCTCATGTTTGGCACAGTTATCAACAAGGATGTGGATGTTCGGTAAAGGAAAGTTATCTTTAGGACTCGCTTTATTCAAATCTCGGTAGTCAACACATACTCGAGTTTTTCCATCTTTCTTTGGCACGGGCACAACATTAGCCAACCACGTGGTGTATTGTACCACTCGAATTACCCCTGTTTTCAACTGCTTAGTGATTTCTTCTTTGATTTTATCACTGATGTCAGTCTTGAACTTTCTTTGCTTCTGTTGCACCGGGCGACAGTCAGGGTAGATTGGTAATTTGTGCACCACTAGATCGGCTCCTAATCCTGGCATGTCATCGTAAGACCAAGCAAACACGTCTTTAAATTCAAACAAGAGTTGGATTATTGCATCTCGTGTTTTCTCATCCGTGTGGATGCTTATCTTGGTCTCTCGGACCTCTTCATCAGTTCCCAAATTAACCGGTTCGGTGTCATTCAAATTTGGCTTAGGTTTATTCTCGAAATGTTCCAATTCTCGATTTATTTCCCTAAAAGCCTCATCTTCATCGTATTCCGGTTCTTGGTTCATTATTTCCAGATTAGGTGGCGTGTTCGGATTTGAGCATGAGTTCCGCAAGCATGTCATGTTATTTAAAGCCGCATTATTAGGATTGAAAAGGAAGAATAAATAACAAAATTAGAAAGAGTGCAAAAGTAAGGAAATATTTATTTTATTTTCTTGGAATTTTCTGAAAACAAACAAAATTACATTGGGGAAATCAAAAATACAAGAAAACAAAGAAAAACATCCAAGCTACATCCTGAAGTAACTTGTGATGAAGGAAAAACGACAGGACAAATCTACCAGAACTCCCGCCTGATTGGGAAGGGTGTGGCTTTCCAATTTTGCAATTTAGCTTCAGGGCCCACGTACAGCACCTCGGCGGTGCTTGTTCCTTCTCCCGATTGGACCATATTAACATCATAGAGCATTTGCCTCATGGCCCCACATATGTCTTCAATTTCCTCCGCTGTAAAGACCTCGTCTTCTTCTTCTTCACTGTACCTTGGTCGGACGAAAGTTTGGTACAGATGCGGCAATGGCTGCGGCAAAACCCATCCTTTCTCCTTTCTCTTTTTGGCCCATCTTTCATCTTCAGGGGTTGGGCGAAAGCCCACTCCGAAAAACTTTTCAGCTACAGGTAAAGTTATCAGCTTCGGCACTCCTTGTAGGGACTTTCCCAAACCTTTTCCTGGCTGGAAGCCATGTTTAATCATTTCTTTTGCCACCATGATGGAGGCATTAGACAAAAAAGGTTGGGGGAGAGGGTTCCCTTCTTCGTGTTGATCCGCCAACACAATCTCGAAAGCTTGATAGACAATGTTTTCGCTTCCCGCTTCCGCTTCCAAGCAAGGTATGGATGGATCTCGGTAAATTGATTGCTCATCTTCCCCGTGGACCACGATCTCTTGTCCCTTGTGCTCAAATTTCAACATCTGATGGAGGGTAGAGGGCACAGCTCCGGCCGCATGAATCCATGGTCTCCCTAGAAGAAAATTGTAAGAAGTGTCCATATCCAAGACTTGGAATGTCACTTCGAAGTCCACCGGGCCGATGGTCATAATCACATCAATCTCTCCGACGGTATCTCTTTTCACACCGTCAAAAGCTCGCACACATATGTTGTTAGGCCGAATCCTTTCGGCTCCGATTCCTATGCGGCCTAAAGTGGAAAGTGGGCATATGTCTACCCCCGAACCCCCGTCAACCATGACCCTCTTCATATAGTAGCCTTCGCTTTTGACAATCAAATGCAAAGCTTTGTTGTGGGCGGCACCCTCCAAAGGCAAATCAGCTTTACTGAAGGAAATCTGATTGATCGCGAAGAATCTTTCTGTCATTCTTTCAAGTTGTTCGGATGAAGTCTCAATAGGCACGTATGCCTCATTCAAGGCTTTTAGCAAAACCTTTTGATGTTCAGTAGACTTCATTAGAAGGGACAACATCGACACCTGCTCTGGGCATTTACGCAGTTGGTCTATCATCTCGTAATCAGGCATTTGCATCTTTTGAAAAAAGACCTCTGCCTCTTCAGCACTTACAGGTTTCTTCAACGGGAAGCGCCTTTGTGTGGCGTTATTTACCTCCTGTGTGTTTAAGTACTTCTGTCCTAAGACACTCTCAGATGAATTTCCCACAATCTCTTTCCCTTTGCGCGTAACAAGTGTTCGTTGGTAGCTCCAGGGTACTGCGGATGGATCTGTCATTGGTTTTTGTTGCACGCGTGCAATAACCACAGGTTCATCTGGTTTTCGAGCCACATAAGTTCCCTTTGGTACATACATTGATGTTTCTCTCTTTAAATGGAACTTCTTGGGGGCACCTATGGACAATGGTTTTTCCACTCTACCTCGTGGGAGGTAAAGGACTCCACCCTTCTGAGACGATGCTTTCAATTCAATCGTCTTTTCGGATTTGGTTTCAAGAGCTTCAACCTTTTTCCCCATTTTCTCTTGTTTCGGGGTAGCCTCAGGACGCTTCTCTATGTTGGCGATGGCGATTATCGCTTTCAAAGCTGGGTCAAATTCTTTGTCGTCACAAATCATCCCAATCACCGGTCCGTTGTTGTGGGGCTGGTAATGGGTTGTTTGTCACATTTGGGATGTCTTCATCTGCGAAGACGATCCTCCCTTGATTGATCAATTCTTGCACTGCCTTCTTCAACGTCCAACAATTGTCGGTACTGTGTCCTTCAACACCTGAATGATATGCACAGTATATCCCCCTCTGGTAGGCAGGAGAGTCTGGATTCTGCCTGTTCTGCGGAACAGGCTGCAATAGGTTTTCTTGCCTGAGTTTTGGGAAAAGAGTGGAATACGGCTCCCCGATCGGTGTAAAGCTCGTTTTGGGTTGCTCACGGTGGCGAGCGTTATTTGGCCGTGGATTATACTGGTTTGGGTAAGGAGGTTGGTTTCTCTGGAATGGAGGTGGATTCCTGTTGGCTGGTGGCTGTGGCCGTGCCCGAGGTTGAATGTTCATGACTGCATAGGGTGGAGGCGGAGGAGCATAAGCCATACCGTGATGTGGATAATAATGTTGGGGGACCCTGTCGGAGAATACCTGCCTTGAGGTTCGATATCTCCTGTCTTCTACCGCTGCCATAGTAGATTCTTCTTTCTTCTTGCTTCGGGGCATCCCTCCAGACCCGCCTTGAATGGCTTGGGAAGTTGCCCGAATGGCCGCTTGGCTCAAAATTCGCCCTGTTTTCAAACCATTTTCTACCATCTCTCCGATCTTGATAGCTTCGGCAAAAGGTTTTCCCATTGCCGACATCATATTTTGAAAGTAATCGGGCTCTTGAGCTTGGAGAAAAGTCGTGACCATTTCAATTTCGTCCATGGGGGGTTTCACCCTGGACGCTTGCTCTCGCCACTTGATGGCATATTCTCTGAAGCTTTCTGAGGGCTTCTTTTTTAAGTTCGATAGAGAATTTCTGTCCGGCGCAATATCGATGTTGTATTGGAATTGTTTTACAAAATCTCTGGCCAGATCATCCCAGATGTGCCATCGAGATATGTCTTGATCCATATACCACTCCGATGCTATTCCGAGCAAACTCTCTCCGAAGTACGCCATCAACAATTCTTCTTTGCCGCCGGCACCCCTCAATTGATTGCAGTATTTCTTCAAATGAGCAATGGGGTCGCCATGTCCGTTGTACTTTTCGAACTTTGGTGTCTTAAAACCTGATGGCAAATGGACGTGCGGGAACATGCACAGATCGGCGTAAGATACACTCTTCTGTCCACTCGGACCTTGCATGTTCTTAAAGCTTTGTTCCAAACTCCTCATTCTTTTTGCCATCTCATCCTGCTCGGGGGTTTTTGGATTTTGGCTCGGTAGGAACTCATATCGAGGTGGCTGAGAATATGTATTGGCTGCAACCTGGGTATGGTCCCGTGTGAGCGGTGGTGGTGGGAATGTAAAGGATGAGGAGTCGAAGAATGGAGTATGTGCGGTGGGGCGCGTTGTGATTGGAACTGGCAATTCAACGGACGTTCTTGCAGATGTATCATGTGGTGCTACCCGAGGATGGGATGTGGAGGGTGATTCAGAGAGGTTTGTAGCATTGGAATACCCGAACAGAGTAGGCGGGTAATTGATGGGGGTATTTGTAATACCGCTTGACCTGAGAAGAATTTCAGGGAACCCGGGGACCGGACTCGGGGGCTCTTTCCCGTTGTTCCAATCGTCCAACATCTCGAGCATGCGGCAACGCAGCATTCTATTCTCTTCCAAAGATGCCGACTCAGTAGCCGGGATGGTTGTCAATGAGCTTTCCTCTGAAACGGGAATGGTTGCTAAAGGCATTTCTGAAGACATGTCGGCACCCTTTTTTGATCTAGTGAAATAGGAATGAGTACTCTCAGGCTGCCGAACTTTTCCTTTGGACCTTGTGAAGTACGAATGTGGTGCCGGATTACCGCAAAGTCAACCACTTTTACTAAAACCTGGATTTCAGCAAACAAACGGTTAGTCTGAAACAACATAACAAATAAGTAATCTCACGTTGGGTGTGATGCACTTATACAGGTGACAATGTTGCTACATGTATTCGCTTGCGATGCGTCATTCCGGTTTGTATCGATCTTCTTTTTCTCTTAACTTCTTTCCCCCCCCCCTTTTTTTTCATTTTTATTTTTATTTATTTATTTTTTAGTGATGGTCGAATCTTATGTGGATTGCCTACGTATCATGTCCCCGCATGAATCAGACCGAGCGTAGTTCGGAAACAATAGACATAAGATGAAGTGTTCATGAATTTTATTTCAACAAACTTAAAACTTGAAACAACTTGCAAAATACAACAATGGAGAAAAACTCGTAAAAGGACAACAGACTCTAAAACAAAAGACTCTCCTAAGCATGTTCCAACGCCTCGAATCTTTGCGCCCGGGGGGGCGTTGTTTGGCCTTGCTGCAGTTCTTGGGGTGAGATCTTTCTGTATACTTCCCAATTCCGCCATGACCTGGTGGACACATTCCATGATTGAAGAAAAGAGGGCAGGCCGAGGTACTTGTTCGCAGTTCAAACACTTCATAGTAATGTAGTGCCCGATCTCATTGATCCTGGTTCTGATTATGTCTTTTTCTCTGAGCAGCTGCCCTATGTGCCCGTTCTTTGCCCCTAATACTTGAGAGTTGCCGGAGACATGGTCCAAGAGCCTATCTATTTGTCTTTCCATCCGTGCCATCAAGTTGTGACAACGGTCTCTATCTGCTTTAGCATCCTGGACTTGCCTGAGAGTTCGCTCTTTAAGAGTGGCATTTGCTTTTCTCAAATCAACGATGATTGCATCATAGTCTTTCTCTACTTGTTGTAGACGGAGTTCTTCTTGGTGGGCCGCTCTCTTCCATTTTGTTCGGATTGCAACCAAAGCCGCTTTTGCCTTCTCCAAGTCTTCTTGGTGTTCAAAGGCTTTTCTTTCCAAATCGTTTATCAGCATTTGATCACTCCGACTCCTCCTTGGCCTTTCTGCGGCCGATTGCATCTCTTGAATTCGAGTTTGGAGTGTTTCTCTTTCCTGCTCCCAACCGGCCCTTTCCCGATCGAAGTCAGCCTGTTGTATGTCCATGGCTGCTTCCAGGATTCCTTTGTCTTCTTTTAAAGTGTTGATGCAAGATTGGAAATTTTGTGTTGTTTCATGCTCAACCTCTCTAACTCTGGCTTCTATTTCTCTCTCCCAATCGACGGCATACTTCACTGACCTTTCTGACCTTTGCTCTGGTATTGGTTGGTTGTGGAACCATTCAAGATAAGCGAGACTCACTTCTCCCCGTTCCCGGTCGGCAACCATTTCGTTGATGTCGGAGAGTCGACTACCGAACCAAACCTTCTGTGCATAAGTCTCCCTCGGGGTCTCTTCTATCACAAATTCCCATACAAAAGATCGCATATCCTCAATTGGGGCCTTTTTCTGTTCTCTTCCCAGCTGCCGCATGACACGTAGCGGGGCATATGGTTGGAAACCCATGAAACCCATTAATATGTAGAATGGGCGGTATGTCGACATATGCATGATTTTGGCGGAAGGGAACCAATAATAATTCCAGGTAAGTTGATCGGCTCTCAAAGAGTTGAGGAGTTCTTGCCAAGTCCTCAAGTCTTCTGGAAGGTTACAACGGGCGGCTCTGTTTGTATGACAACGAATATAATTCAGCCAATCTGCTTTGAAGTTTATCACAATTGGGTGATGGTAGAGATGCTCTATAAACCACATTTGTAATAAAATATTACAACCCTCAAAATAGTCTTGTCCTTCTTGGCACCGAGTTAAGGCTCGGAAGATGTCTCCTAGTATCATCGGAAGAACAGTGTGTTCCTCGTTACTCTGTAGATATGAGACCACCGCAGCTAAACGGATTCTGATGCGTCCACCACGTTCGGGAAAAACCATGGTTCCCAAAAAAGCGATCATGAAAGCATAGATTCTTAAATCTCCCCGGGCGTCATAATTTAGCTGGTTAACAAATTCGACGTTTGAGAATTTCCCAAACCCTTCTTTATCACCAAATCTGTCGTAGAGATAATCTAGTGGCACCCAACCGTTCTCCAGACAACCGAGGGGAACCCGCCGGAGACATAGCTTTTTTCAAGAAGTTGTTCACACTTATCTGCCTAGGAGCTGCAGGCCTCATCTCGTGCAAATCTCTTCTGAGCCCTGTGAGTCCGCCCAATTCTTCCAAAGTGGGTGTCATTTCACAATCCCGAAATTTGAACACATTGCTTGTTGAGTCCCAAAAACTCACTAAAGCTCTGATCACATTTTTATCCGGTTTTATCATCATGATGTCCGGAAGAAATTTGAGGTGCTTGTGAACTTGATTTCTTTCCCAAGCTGAAAAACTAGTCCACCATTTACGGAGCCGATCCGGGGTTTTGTCCTGGACCATGAACATAGGTGGCATTTCGTCTCTCACCCTTTTCTGGCCGATTCGTTGCGAGGAAGTCATGCTGATCCTAGAAAAGATAAAAAATGGATTTAAGATTTTTTTTTTTTTTTTCAAAAATTTTTTTTTTTTTATTTTTTTTTATTATATATAAAAAAACGAATCTTGTTAATACGGCCTTTCAGCACTTGAAGAAGATTTGAAGGCTGTATAACAGGATACCAGTGTGATGTCTATATTCCGTTTTGCGAAATTAGTCCTCCGGCGCCCTTTTGAGGCGTTTGGCTATTTTTGCAAAATTTCCTAACTCTCGACTAAGAACAAAAATCCTAATTCTAATATTTTTATTATTGTTTTCCCTTTTTTATTATTATTTTTTTTTATTTTTTATTTTCTTAAAAAAAATCAGTATTAGTTGAGCCCGATATGGGTTGCCTACGTATCTCATTTTTGGTGAGAATCAAACTTGCGTAGTTCGAAAATAAAAGAACTAAATTATTTTAAGAAAAGAAAACGAACTATTTTTTTAAACAACATTTATGAAACAGATTATTTTCAAAGGAACTAAGAAAATTCATTTGGAATTTTATTTTCAAAGAAACTAAATTAAGAAAATTTATTTGGAATTTTTTTTTTTTTTTTTTTTTTTTTTTTTTTTTTGCATTTTTCAGAAATTATTTTCAAAGAACTAACTATTTTTATAAAATTAAGAAAATTTATTTGAAATTTTTTGCGATTTTTTTCAGAATTTATTTCCAAAGAATTAACTATTTTCATAAAATTAAGAAAATTTAGTTTGGAATTCTTTTTGCATTTTTCAGAAATTATTTTCAAAGAACTAACTATTTTCATAAAAATTAAGAAAATTTAGTTTGGAATTCTTTTTGCATTTTTCAGAAATTATTTTCAAAGAACTAACTATTTTCATAAAAATTAAGAAAATTTAGTTTGGAATTTTATTTTTTTTTTTTTTTTTTTTTTTTTTTTTTTTGAATTTATTTTCAAGGAACTAACTATTCTCATAAAATTATTTTAACTATATACCATGACGTTTTCCACTTCTTCCTCTTTTTAACAAACCGGTCGGCATGTAAGATCGAAACAAATAAATGCACACAAAAAGATGCAACAAGTTGGTCTTTTTGTTTCAGGTACACCTGTCCTAGACAAGCCCAACCCCTGTGTTGAGCCTCCTAAGTCAAATATGCACATGATGCAAATAAACGTTCCTATCGGGGATCCGGCATAAGGTCTTGTTATTCTAAGTCATCATCCTGTTGGAAAAGTGTCTAGATTGGCTTTAACTCGAGCGGACAACTCGAGCCGAAGAGTGTCAGTGCACCGGTAGCATGGCTTTCCGGCTTAATTGACAAAACTCTCCGCCTAAACATGTGCGACTACAAAATCCTTCACCGGGTGCCAAGCACCACAGCTATCTTGAGAAAAACGGGCTATGTCAAGCAAATGCCCGGTATTATATTTCAAAAGACTCAAAAAGAAAAAAAAATGGGTATCGGCACAATTTATATACAGTTCACAGAATATCAAAGCGGTAAAACAACATTTAGCATATAAAATATAAACATGTAATAAAATCAGATAATAAATAAGCCAAATAAAATAATTATTCAAAGCTCGAATTCTTAAACCCCGAACCGGTAGTCCTGAGTTTTATTCCCCAGCAGAGTCGCCAGAGCTGTCACACCTCCTTTCGGCGCGCCTACCCCGAAGGATAAACGTACAAGGGAGTTTTTCCAATTTAAGTGACAATATTCGAAACGGGATTATTTTATTTATTTCAAAGTCGCCACTTGGAATAAATTATGGTGTCCCAAGTCACCGATTTATTTAAATCCCGAATCGAGGAAATTTCGACTTTCTAAATGAAGTCCGCGAACCAGAAATTCTAAGTAAGGAATTCTGTTGACCCGAGGGAAGGTGTTAGGCACCCCCGGATCCCGTGGTTCTAGCACGGTCGCTTCAATTATTCTAAATGGCTAAAATTATCTGATTTTAAAAATGTTTATAAATTATATGCTCTAATTAAACTTTAAACCGCTCTTTTAATTTGAAAACCAGACCCAAAGGAAACAAAAACTAATTACAAACGGACTTGGATTTTTGACAAATAATAAAAAAAAGAAATCCGAATTACTTACTTTGAAAACTATGCTAATTAAAGAAAAACATTGTAAAAAACTAAACTAAACAATTCAATTTATTTAACATGATATCTCTTAAAATTATTGTCAGTTAAAGAATCGTACCAAATGATTGTTATTTCCTAGCTTTTGATTTAATGCCGGAGATCGAACGAAAAGTTATACATTAATAAAAAAAATTGATCAAAATATGCAAAAAAAGAATTAACTCGTCTTGGTTAATTATTTAGCCATGAACAAGAAGATATCGAACAGATTGGCTAAAACTTAGACTAACTTGACTGAAACTTCAAAAAAAATCTTAGCAACGATGGAAATTAAAATCGAGCCTTCGTTTGATCGAATTTTAACTAACACTAGTAAATTCGAATGAGCCTCCGACTTTATTAATGACCAAATGTAACAGGACTCAATGGGCACTCACATAACACAAATTTATCAAAGGTTGCGATGCAGTTCTATACGTGACAAATATGCGCAGGGAAAGCTCATTTATGAAACGATCATTCCTTAGACATGAGAGTAGTTCCTTAACATAGAATAACAGCACAGTGTTAACACGAGCATGATCATATTCCAACAGTTGAAACCTTGAACTCTCATGAATAATCACAAACTTCTCTGTTGTTTCCTCAGAAGGAAAACAATAACACAATCTGAACTTAGCTACATTTTAGAAATTCATGGTTAACTCAGCTTCACATAATTGGAATTCAAACTTCAATTTCAAATCCAAACAATGGCAAACAATACACTTGAACCAAGCTTTGGCTACAGAACATCAGGGAAGTCTTACATAATTCAAACAGATTTTACTAAAAAAAAAAATCTCAGCTAGTCGCAAATTGATAGACAACTGAATTCGAACTCACTGATAAAGCTCAAATGACAGCAGCAAATGAATACAAACTCATACAAATTGCTAACATGCTAAAAATAGAACAAAATCTGTCCAGATTCGAAATTTTCAATGACTAAGGCTTTACTAAGATAACATATGGCAGACTTGTGATAGATTTATATCCAAACCGCAAATACATTAAATCTGGGAGGAGAAAATACCTGGAGTGTGATAGTACAAATAGAGGAAAAGAAAAATCAGTAACAGCACAGTGAGCAGCAACAGGACAATAACCAAAGTGGATTCCAGTGATGATCAAGAATTAGTTTAGGACCGATGAAATCAGTAGCAACAAAAACAGGAATCAACAGCAATGCAGCCAAATTCCAGAAGCTTGGAAACTAGTTTTAAAGCCAGTATAGAACAGTGGGTATCTGTGTGTGTGTTTCTTTCAGATTCTCAATATGTTAAGCTCTCTGTGTATACCTCAATGTCTCTTTGTTTCTTCTTTAGAATTCTTTCAAGTAATTTTAGCTCTCAAATGTGTGTGTAGTATACTGCCAATGTATGTTTTCAGAGAGTATATCTATTTCCAGAGGATGTCTTCTCAAAACCTATATTCTCTGTCCCTTCTCTGCCGTGTACTCTCTGCCTTTTATAGGCCAAAAACAATCATCAAAACCTATCAAATATTCCTTGCACATGCCCCTCTTTGAACCTCTAAATCACCCTCCCATGTGCCTTTGATTTTCCAGCTCAAAAAAGCATTCACAAGGGTTTAACACACTAAGAACTATCATGACAACTCTCTGTCCAGTCCTATTTTAAAATGAAAAAGTGTATTGGCAAGCCTATCCTTTCTTGTTCAAGACATGTGACATAGTTCCCATGTGCACTACACCTCTTAGGCAAACTATTGTTGGCTTTCAGATTTTAAGTTAAAACAACTATCAGTAGTTAACTTATAAACTAAAATCAACCAAACAATTTGATTCAATTCAACAGTGAATCCATGAATCTCGGCCAATGCCGGATTTGTAGCTCTAGTGTTCTAACAAACGAAACTACGAACCTAATCGACAACATTTGATTAGCCGATTACAACAAACAACAATCAATAACACACAATCGATGAACAAATTTTTTCATTCTTCAACACTTAAAGCCGAGAGAAGAAGAAGAGAAATGAAGCAAATACGAAACTAAATGTTCGACGACGCTAATCGACGCGAACCTGTATTCAACAACATTGGTAATCAAATAGACAAAGCAAGATTTTAGACTCGACAATTCACTGACAGTGTTTCGGCCAAAACAGAGGAAAGAAGGAAAATGATCACAACTAATCGACGATGCTAATCGACGCAAACACACATTCTATATTATTCGATTAGCCGATTACGATATGCGTAATCGACAAACAAATCCGACAAAGCAGTGACTAACAATTTCGGACAGCATGTTACAATTTCAATATCAAACAAACTTAACGATATTAACAACGAATCGAATTCGATTCACAATTAACTGTTAAACGACGAAGAATAACAACTAACAATTCGACCAAATAAAAGGTCCCAAGAGATGAAGAAAATAGAGACGGCCGACAAACATCAGAGAATTCAATCAACAAAAGACAAAAGCAAATTGAAATAAACGGTAAACATGAACATTACCTTAAAGAGAAATCAAAAATCGGCTACTTTTTGGAGAAAATTCTCGGTCTTTGACTCAAATTCGGACTTTGGGAATCAAATGGATTTTAATTGAGATGTTTTCAACCGAAAACATCTCAATTAAAATCTACTCTAATCCCAATTTCTTCAAATCGAAACCGGCGGCTCAAATTGGGATTTAGGGTTCTTGAAGTCTTGATTTGGGGCTTCATGGTTTCGGGTTAGATTCGAGCAAAACCAAAGGTGGTTTGGTGATTAGGGAGACGAGGTGAAGGTATGGTATCAATTTGGGGTTGATTGGGGTGATTTTGGTTTTGGCTCGAATCTTCAATTGAAGATTCGAGGAGATGGGGACTGATTCGAGCCAAACCGTGTATGGGGTTGGGATGGGGAGGTTGAGATGAGTGTGTGGTGTAAATTTGGGGGTTATTGGATGACTGCCGCCGGCGGAGGCGATTTCCGGCCGGCGGCGTGCGGCGGCAGGCGGCGGAGGCGGCTGGGGTTCTTGAGAGAGATGAAAAGGGGGCTAGGGTTTGGGGAATTTGGGAATGGGAGCCGGTTTTGGGGTATTGGGGGGGGTTTGGTATATTAAAAATAGGGATTTTAATCTGGACCGTTGGATTAAGTGATCCAACGGCCTAGATCAAATGGGCCGACCGGGTATTGGGGTTTGGACTGGGGTTATTTTAATTCTTTGGGCCTGGGATTTATTTAGGAAGTGGCCCAATCCGATTTAATTCCTCTTCTTTTCATTTGATTTTGTTTTCCTTATCTCTTTAATTTAATCTTCTAATTAAAACAAAAAATTACACTACAAAATCAATTAAATTATAAGAAATACTAATTAAGTTATATTAACAATTAACACACTCAATTTAAACATCAATTAAATATAAATCACACAATTGGGACATTAAATACTAGAAAAGCAAAAAATACATATTTTTGTGATTTTATTTTGTAAAAATAAACTTAAACTACCCCTAATTGCAAAGTTAGATAAAAATGTAAATATGACCTATTTTTGTATTTTTATTAATTTAAACACATATAATCATGCATATACAAATGCAAACAATTACCAAAAATAACAAAAAAAATTCACGAAAATACACATCGTAAAAAATAGACAATTTTTGTTTTGATTTTGTGGGAGTAATTCATGTTAGGCAAAAATCACGTGCTCACAAGTGCAAGATAAAAAACTGTCAGTTTTGTGTTCAAGGATTGAATCATGATCTTCTGGTACATTGCTAATTGGCTTGCACTCAAAACTGCCATAAATCATAACGTGTAGAAATCAATGCTAAATCTTCTATTATACAGATAGAGGCCATAAAATATGCACATTACAGTCATTTCTTTTGTGTTTGATATAATAATAAATTTATAATGAAGATGAATGGAAATAGTACTATTAGATATGCATACAGAAACTTTGAAGATGAATGGATTTTAAGTTTAGGTTTATGTCTTTTGGTGCAACTTAAAGAGAAATTTTGATGAACTTACTATTTGAAAAGGATTGAAATAACTTTGAGAAACACTTAGGTAAAGAGATAACTGTAATTCATTAATTGAGATTGTCTTCTTAAAAAAGAGCAACGCTCAAGATTGAGTAAATTAACGATCATTAGAATATATTTGTGAATAGAATCTGCTTAATTAGAATGTATTTATAATTATAATATATCTATATAGATGGCTTGTGTTAAATGATCATAATACTACTTAATATGTATTGTTTTACATATCTTGAATTTATTTTGTGTAGATGGAGCTTGCACATCGTAGATGGATGTATAATCGAACTTATCCTAATCGTAGTGGGTTGAGGGAGGAATTTATAGAAGGGGTTGCCGAATTCATAGCTAAAACAAAAACACTTCATGAATTTCTTAGTGAAGGAGTGATTAGGTGTCCTTGTATACAATGCAAATGCAGAAAGTTATTACAACCAGATGTTGTTAAAGTTCATCTTTATAAAAAAGGGTTTATGGAAAATTATTACGTGTGGACTATTCATGGAGAGGATGTTGCTAGTGTTGGTAACATCGATTTTCAATATGTCTTTGATAGTGAGGGTAGTCCATTAGCATAGAATAATGGTGAAAATTCTCGATTTAGTGAAATGGTTAGGGATGCTTTTGTGATGCACCCGGGGGCTCAGTATGAACCAAATGATGATGCTAGGCGCTTCTATGAACAGTTAAAGGAAGCAAGCCGTTCATTGTATAAAGGCTCAATGCATTCTAAGTTGTCTGTCGCAGTTAGATTATTAAGTATTAAATCAGATTCAAGTATTTCTCAAGCGGGCATGGACTCTATCATTGGCCTTATGAATGAACTTAATCCGAATAAAATTGACCTACCCAAAGATTTCTACATAGCAAAGAAATTGGTTTCTAAGTTAGGACTTTCATAAGAGAGGATTGACTGTTGTGAGAAAGGTTGCATGTTATTCTATAAGGATGATGTAGCCTTAGAGAATTGCAAATTCTGTAACCAACCTCGTTACAAGAAAGCCATAAATTCAAAAAAGAAAGAAGGTTCCAGTTAAGGCGATGCATTACTTACCCCTTAAACCTAGGTTAAAGAGATTGTATGCATCAATGAGCTTTGCTCCTCATATGAGATGGCACTGTGAAAATAGAAGGCCACCTGTATTTTGTGTCATCCGTCAGATGGAGAAGCATGGAAGCATTTTGATAGGTTGTTTCCAGATTTTGCTAGTGAACCAAGAAATATTAGGTAGGGTTTATGTGCAGACGGATTCACACTTTTTTCTGTCTCTGCTGCACCATATTCATGTTGGCCAGTGTTTGTTACGTCGTATAATCTTCCTCCCGAGCTTTGTATGACAAGTCCATATTTGTTCCTAACTTGCATTGTTCCAGGTCCACGCAATCCAAAAAGTTTGATTGATATATACATGCAACCTTTAATTGATGAGTTAATGTTATTATGGCATAAAGGTGTGGATACATATGACATATCAACTAAACAAAACTTTAGATTGCGTGCTGTTTTGATGTGGACTATAAATAATTTTCCTGCTTATGGAATGTTGTCTGGTTGATCGACAGTAGGAAAGTTAGCTTGCCCAACTTGTATGGAAGACACAAAAGCATTCACGTTGAAACATGGAGGAAAGAATACACGGTTTGACTGCCACCGTCGATTCTTGCCTATGGATCATGAGTTTAGGAGAAATACTAGTGCATTCATGAAGAACCAAACTGATTTTGAGGAGCCACCGTCACCATTGTCGCCAGAAGAGATTTGGAACAGAGTTAGATTTCTACCAAAGGTAACAGAGTCTCCAATGTCTAATAAAATACCTGGTTATGGTGTTATGCACAATTGGACTAAACAAAGCATATTTTGGGAGTTACCTTATTGGAAGCATAATCTTCTTCGGCACAATTTAGATGTCATGCATATCGAGAAAAACTTTTTTGACAATTTGTTTAATACAATAATGGATGTCAATAACAAGACAAAAGATAACTTAAAGGCTAGGATGGACTTAAAAGAATATTGTAGGCGAAGTGAGTTGTACCTGACATACTTGAATAACAAGATTCAGAAGCCCAAGGCCAGTTACACATTTACTTTGGATGAGAGAAGAGAAATTTGTGACTGGGTTAAGAATTTGAAGATACCCGATGGATATGCGTCAAACTTATCCAGGTTTGTTGACATGAAAGAAGGAAAGTTGACGTCTATGAAGAGCCACGATTGTCACATTTTCCTCGAATCTTTGATGCCCATTGCATTCAAAGCCTTGCCTGATAAAATATGGAAACCCATTACTGAGATAAGTTTATTTTTTAAGGAGTTGTGTTCTAGCACATTGAAGGTGGAGAACTTAGCTTACATGCAGAGTAACATTTGCTTAACTTTAAACAAGCTGGCGAAAATTTTTCCTCTTGGGTTTTTTGATGTAATGGAACATCTTCCAATTCATCTTGCACAAGAGGCACGACTTGGATGGCCTGTACAATGTAGATGGATGTATCCTTACGAGAGGTAATGACATTAAATTATTTTTCCTTTACTTGTTTTAATTAAATATTATTTTATCTAAACATTATACTATGTAGGACTATTGGAAAATGTAAGCGGGCCGTTAAAAATCGATCCAGGATTGAGGGATCGATATGCGAGGCACATCTAGCTAAAGAAACTTCTTTTTTCTGTTCATATTATTTTGAACATGATGTGCCATGTTTGAGAAATAGGCCAAATCGGCATGATGATGGAGGTGTTAATGATCCTTTGGCACCACCATTTTCCATATTCAACCAACCAGGTAGAGGTCCAAAAACTAGTAAAAAACAAAATTTGACTGAGATGGTGAAAAAGTCCACTATAACACATGTATTGTTGAATTGTCCAGAGGTCCAACCTTATTATAAGTAAGTCTTAATTTATACTAAAGGCGATTATTACAAGATCAAAGTTAATTTAACTAATAAAAGTTATACTTTTGTCTGGCAGTTACTTTATAGGTATAAATGGACATGATGCTATTTATCCAAGATTTACATAGTGGTTTCAGAAGTTTGTAAGTTCTATTTTGTGGCTACAAATTAAGTATATGTATCTTTAAAATTCTAACTTTTCTTTAACTTTATATAGGTTCATAATCCAGTGAATGGAATTAATGACCCACTTTTGCGTGATATAGCTTGGGGACCCGACTTTAATAAAGTCAGAGTAATGTCTAAGTACTTTGTCAATGGGTACAAGTTTCATACAGAAGAATGGTCTAAGAATAAGAAAAGCAATAATAGTGGGGTATGGGTAAAGGGTGATGGAGATGTTGATTATTATGATGTGCTTCAAGAAATTTTAGAATTAGAGTATTTCGGTTGGCCAAAAAAAAAATTGGTACTCTTTCGGTGTAAGTGGTATGATCCAACACCTACTAGAGGTACAAATATTCACCCTCAATATAAAATAGTTGAAATTAACCACACAAAGGAGTATGGATTCTATGATCCATTTATCCTTGCACAAAATGTGAAACAAGTGTATTATGTTCCTTATCCTTTGTGCAAGAATAAGTCCACATGACGGATAGTTATAAAAACAAAGCCTGTAAGTAGAGTAGAAGTTGAGAATGCATTAGAAGTTGCATACCAAATGACATTTCAAGTGTTCAAGAAAGGGTTGATGATGAATTAGTGGGTGAATTGCAGCATAGTACAGGCATCTATGAAGAATATGATCCTTCGGTCCTTACTCGTACAACAAATCAACACGATTTTGGGGAAGGAACATCCCGTACAAACATGGAGGAAGACGATGAACATGAAACAAGCGAGGAAGAATCATTTGATGAAAATGATACAAGCGATGAGGAAGAATCATTCGATGAAAATGATACAAGCGATGAGAAAGAATCATTTGATGAAGATGAAACAAGCGATGAGGAAGAATAAGTTTGTTATTCTTTTGTTCTTTGTACATGGCTTTTGTAAATCAGCACATATTTGGTGTTGTCGGGTAATCAAAATTAGCTTATCTTTCTCTCAAAAGGTCCTGATTGCCTTTCATTTTACCCCCTTACTTCAAGGGACCTTACTAAATAGTGTCTTTGTAGTTTTAAAACAAAATCACATGACCTTAGATTGAGTAGCTTACTTTCTATGCGTGGATAATAAAATGGCTAGTAGATTGAGTAGCTTACTTTCTTAATAACATTATGGAATCTTATCTTTTGAGGGATTCATAGGTCAGTGAACATCCTAATTTCTTGAGCTGAATATATCTTTGAGGGATGCATAGGTCAGTGAACATACTATTTCCATTCCGATCCCCTGCTATGCTGGTTCTTTTTCCTTTCGCTTTGCAGCTTATGTATTGGGTCCTTAAATAGTTTCCTTTCCCTTTGCAGCTTAAACTTGCTGATTAAAATCAACGCTATTTCAACAATCAGATCTTCTGTGTGAGTACTCATTTGAGGTAATTTCTTTTACCTTGTATGTGAAGGATCATGTGAAGAAGTTAAAATGAAGTAAAGAAATTTAGTTTCACATTAGCCTAGCTTCTTTCTATTCGAAACGTGTATAAAGAATATTTATGGATGTTTTCAAGTAATAATAATAACATCTAGGTGAATTAGTGTGGAAAGGTGAATATTGTGTAAGTGTGACCGTTGGATCAATAACTAAGTAATGCATTAAAAACCTGTAATATGAATATTCTTTTATGGTCTTAGATTGATCTGCGCGCTTCGGTGGACCAGCAATCTCTGTTTTTAGGAGCCTACCAAAATCCATCTGAGATAGAATATGTGCTCCCCACTGTCCAGCTTTCTGTGAAAACATCTTTTGGGGAACCTATCAGCTAAAAATTTCTCTTCAAGCTGTTTTCCACACAAAGGAGGCCATCTGGTTTGTGCCCTAATCTACCAAATACACAGTAGTTGAATGTACTTATTCCTTCATTCACTGTCTCCAAGTTTTTGTACCCACGGTAAAGTTACCCATAAAGGTATAGTGAACTTGCTATGAAGAAAATTGGCTATACAAAATGGATGTCAAGCTTTGACACAAAGTTGGCCATCTG